>JASUUG010000168.1:0-53804 GCA_030449905.1 Luvunga scandens | reverse complement strand
AATTGTAAGGAACTTTATCAGGCCAGCAATTTATGCGGAATTAACCTGTATAGTGATAAGGGAAGGAAGAAACAAATATTATGCGGAATATCTTGTTAAGAGAATTAACTTAAAAGTAAACTCAAGAACAAGCATAGATTATTAGAGACAAACCAAACGCAACTGCAAACTCAGTACTTACTATTAATTATTTATTCAAATGAGTCACCAGCCCTAAGTACGTTTTAAGTAAGCAACATTATTGAATTTTTAAGTATCAAGATAATTAGTTGGAGTTTGATCGACATTCCTTTAGACAATGCTTGTATATTATTAACTAATAATGGGGTTTGAAAGATTATGCAATCGTACTTAATTAAACAGCTGCTGGGGACCAAAATTAAGCCACAACCTAATTATATTGCTTTGTTAGACAATTGGACTTCTCGAAACATTTGACATTTCGACCTTTTTTTCGATCGATATTTATTTTATGTTTTCCTCTAGGCTTAATTTCGCACCTAGAGTTGATGCTGTCATGGTCAATAACACAAATATACAGGCTTGATTAATATGGAAATAATTTGATAATACATGTATGCATGTCATTAATTGGTTTGATTACCAAAGTTGATTATAAATTATAAAATAAGATATGGGATTCATTAATTCTATATATATAATTAAGAACTTAGCGTATGATCCATGCTCAATACCAAACCAATGGTCCACAACTGATACCATTCAATCTGGATCAATAATTATAATTGTGATCAACATCCTTGACAACTAACACTAATGTGCTAGGAAGTGATATAATGTAACAATGATTTAATTAAATGTTTGTGTAGCTAGATAAGCTAGCTAGCCAATCCATTAACCAAAATTAGCTAATAAGAGGCCCTAATCATACAATTGGGATAATGGGTATTATATTATTAGTTATTGATTAAGCATCAAGTAGCTTTATGGTTTTGGCTATACTCTTTAGTTGTATTGAAAATGTCCATTTCGCCATTACTACATATACATTGACAAGAAGACAACTTTCAATATTAGGTTTACATGTTTCCTGATATTTTTTAGCATTTACTTTTGAGAGTGATCGTTTGACTTTTGAGTTTATAATTTTTTTCAATTAATTTAAAAGTAAGGTGGTGGTAGACGAAGTTCAAATGAATTTTTAGTCCGTTATCTCATTAGCTATCCAAATAAATATGAAATTAGTTGGTAATTAGTTCTTATAAAACCAGTCATTAGCATGTTTTTTAATACTATAACAATACAAATAGCTAGGCATAGAAGTTCGAAGAAATGGACTATTAAAATCTAGTACAAAATTGAAATATTATGAAGCAAATTGAAGAAAAGTAAATAAGCTCTCATACTAATATGAGGAGACTCAAATCCTTCCATTTTAAAAATAAGAGAAGAAAATATTGACCAACTCAGTTAAGGAGTTAAGGAGTTGTCGGAACTATCCTTTAATGAATCCAAATTTTGAATCACAACTAATTACATATCATTAAAGTGCTGAGTCCTTTAATGACTCAAACTCACGTGTGAACGTGGTTGCTAGGATTTTGCTTACTCCGTGTAAGAGCTTCTTATTGACAATTTCTTAATTAACAACACCCACACGGCGCACCAACCGCCCCTGTAGTCAAAGTCAACCACGCGCCAAAAGCTTGGTTAAATCTCGACCGTTAAAGGCACCCCATGTGGCTCACGCTGACAGCCATGATTTGCCACATAAGCATATGATATGTTATCATAGTCATATCATTACATCCTGGCAGCCAACAAATTCTTCATTGAAAGTCTATGAAGTGTTAAGTAATTCGAACTCTTTTAGTTGCGTGATCTTCGCAGCCGTCGAGCCATTGGTCCACATTTTGACCAAATCTGATCACGTTTTTGTTGATTGTTTGCTCAGGTTTTGTATTAAATGGCCCATGCAGTTTCAACTTTTATGCTGCATGATTGTTGTTGTTAGAGTATTGGTCCACATTTGATCACAAATCTTGATTGCATTATGTTTGATCGTGTGTGCTTAGGGTTTTTGTATAAAAACAGCCCATGCAGTTTCATGCTGCATAATTTTTGTTAATTTATAGTACTGGTCCACATTTGATCATATGCTTGATCTTATTTGTGTTTTAATTATTAGCACAGACAGGATGTATAACAGAAGAATGGGGAGCTTTGATGGAGTTTATATATACATGGTCCACATTTGATTACAATCTGATTTCATGCATGTTATTTGATTTATCGTTTGCACAAGCTGCGAAAAAGAATGCATGCAGCCGGCATGCAATAATAGGGCTGATAGAAAAGATACATGATCTGGTAACGCAATGCGCGGTTATATATGTAGTTGAAGGAGATAGAGAAAATTATAAAATGTGGCATGTGATTGACGATGTACATTACATATAAAAAATAAAGTAGATATTCGTCATCATTTCAATTTGTACAGTTAATGAAAGAAAAAAAAAATGATAGAAAGACTATATATATATATATTCGGACAATATATGAGAGGAAAATCATGTCCGTGGTCGTTAGAACGTAGGCTGGGAGTAATGATTTTTGAGCACCTTACGAACTTAATATTTATTCCAAACGTGTTTTATATTAACACTAGGTTACAAATTTTTGTCCGCTTATTGCACTATTATATGTTAGGATGATCTCCTCCATCGTTGAGGTGGGCTAGCGATGATCTTAATTAATATGCAAACAAGTGGGTATGTGTAATGTAACAAGACATACCATTGATTAGTGATGAGAATTAGGTTGTTAAAGCTTCATCAAATTCATTGAGCATCCATGGAGGCCCAATGACAAGGGTAAGAACCAAAAAAAATAAAAATAAGCATTAAACGGATTAATTAAGCATATCTCAAATCCATGCCTTGTTCAAGACACTAATATGTCCGAATTGGGTATTCATATTGGTCAATGCCTTGTCAATGTTATTCAAACTTCTAAGTTCGATTTAGGGTGACTTGCATGCAGAATAAACAAGGCCTTTATTAAATTAGGAAAAAAAAAATCAAACAAATTCTTTTATTTCTTAATATGTTTTGGAAACAATATTTTTTTCCCTTTTACTTTAGGATATTTATTTTCTTTTTTATTTTACGTTCTATTTAGTAGCAAGAAAAATTTTATTTCATTAATAAAATTCAATTATATAAACCCATGTAATTCTATTGAAAATTTTATATATGAGTTTATAATAATATTGAGAATTTTTCTTTTTGGTTCTATAAAGAACTTATAGAAGCTATCACAATTTTATCTTGTGGTATTTTTTCTTGACTTATCACCCATAATCTTTCTCTTCTTTCTTGAATGTAGCATCAATCCTAGATTTCTTATATCATTGGTTCTTATCTTTATAGATAAAGAGTCAAAGTCTTTATTTTATAGTTATTTTGAATTTGATTAGAACAATCCTTGGCAAAATGAACCTTGTTGAATGTAGAGTCTTACTTATCTTTGTACAGTTCACATCAATTAGGGTCCAACTACTATGGAGTAATCACTATCAAAGGTCTTTAGTCGTTCTATTGCAATTATATTGTTTTTAGATCTGTGAGATTTGTATCTCTATCTATCTATTATTTACACTTTAACATTGTCAATCGATTTAATATTGTCAATTGATGATGCTAAATTGTTAAATATTTATTGGTTATATACAAACATATTGGGTTAGATAAATAATATATTGAGAATATATATGCTTAAATGGGATTCATAATTTTCACTTATGAGAAAGGATATATAATCAAGCAATTTTCATTTATGAATTGCATTAGAAAAGACTCACTAGTAATATAACTGATGATTATTTTAGACATAATATAATAAATCATACTTTTGTAATAAAATTTATCAAAAGTTTTTCAAACTCACAGCTATAGCAACAATACAGTTTATTAAGTATAAGTTATTTTTCTAATCAGCAGCTTATTTCACTTGCTCAAAATTTGTAATGCCAAACTAGCCCTGAATCAAACCGATCTAACTAATAAGTTTAAATTGGTTCAATTGTCAAAAGTAAATTTTTTATAACCAGGAAATTCTTCCAAATTTTTTTGTTCTTCGGTCAATTTTAAACTTTTGTTCAATCAACATTTTCGTAGTACTTCCATTTTCTTTGGTTAAATAATCAACTTCTACTTTGTTGAACGGTTAAAACTATGCTAACCATGCCCACCATCTTCTGCTAACTGGTGTGAACTAACAGCAAACGCGCCTTGCACAATTCGTAAGATTTGGACCTAAAATATTTATGAAAAAAATACAAATTGTATATGAGGGTTATATTTGATAATGGGCTAGGCCGTTTTGGGCCTCGATTGAGTCGGCTCTTAGCCATTGCCGAGTTGGGAAACCACGTGATAATCACGTGAGAATTGGCAAATATTATTAGTCTTGCGTGATGTTTGCTTTATGTTATTTACTGCAAAAACCCAAATGGATAATGAAAACCTGGCACTTGCTGGGGGGTTTTGACAGTGAACGAATTGCAAGAGTATGCCGGCGATGACAACAATTTGCCGGCGAGGGCAGGGAGTAGCCACAATGAAAAAATAGGAGGGTTAACAAAATTAATGAGTGTTCATTGCACTTGCCGGGCCAGGGGCTATGATAAGGTGCGTGCATGTTTTCTTACACATAATGACGTAAACAAATACTATTATATATCTGGCCACATTAGGAAATCAAGTAACATAAAATATGATAGGATTGGTTCGGTCCGATCGATTTGGTTTATAATAATGAAACCAAAAATAAGTACAAGACCAAGGGTATGTTTGGGATTGCATTGATTCTCAATTAATCACTTTCAAATTAGATTTCATAACAATCAACTTTTCAAATGAATTAATAATATGTTTAATAAACTTGATTATGAAATAATTTCTTTTCCAAAAAATTAGTATACATGTTTAGTAAATTGATCCTAAATGTGTGGTGTCCATATACAATAATAACAAAAAATGTCAACATTTTGTATTTAAATTTCAAATAATTATTAAATAATTACCAAAAATACAACAATTGATGTTTTTATTAACAAATAAGAACTTGTTAATAAATAAAAATATATTTTTGTTAAATAAATATAAATATTTAATAATTTAAAAACTGGATTTCCCTTGCTAGCATTAACTTCGTTGCCATTTCAGGCGATAGTAATTATTGACATATTCTCGCAAGCTAGGTACCATTGGATTGAAAATCTTGTGATCTACTCAATGGTGGGACTTTTTTCGGCAACGAAGTCTTGGTAGAGGAGCATGCACCATCCAAGTGTTCGTGCGAACCGTAAGGTTGCTGATTGAGCAGAGGTAAACTACAGCATATGAGCCCATCTATCTGGTCGAGCCATGTAAGTAATTCTCATCATAATCGACCAAGAATTCTGGGCTAGGCAAGAGCAGAATGATTGTCATGACAGTTATCAGAACGTGGGTAACCACCGAGAAATACTAGCACAATATCCATGCAAAGGTAGTTAAGCAAGTAGTTAAGCTCCCATTTCCCACTATGAATAACAGGCTTGAGAGATAGGGGATGAAAAACAAATTGGAGATCCTGGATAGGGTAAAAAAGCAAGAAAGAACAAAGATAAAGGGGTTGGACAAACTTTTTCTGGAACTCATACTTTACCTATTTTCTTTAATTTCTTTTCTTTTCTTTCAATAAGAATATTTTATTCAATGAAAAAGGGGAGAAGGTCGAGATCTATGGCCTGAATTTTTCTAAAAGTAAAAACTTGAGTATTGACTTAAGTGTCGGAGGGTTATCTCCGAAAAAACATATGGCGCCCTCTAGCTGTACATTGTGGCTGCAGGTGTACGTTAACTATATTATGATGAGGTCGGTGTGATTATTTTGAGCAAGAGCAGAGTAGAATTGTCAAATGGTCCAGGGGATTGGGATACCAGAAAGGCATTTTTGCAGACGAGATCTCATTATCAAATTTTCTGCATCAACATTTTGGTACTGTCGGTGGGGATTGAATGAAAAGCTATAGTTTTTTAGTTGCTCTAATAAAAAACCACGTCAAGATGAGTTCAGGGAGGGAATGGGTCGCAAGGGGTTGACCACGGAGCAATGGAGTCAGCCACATTTCGGGAGATTACGAATTAGGCAAAGGAAAAGGCAATGCAAGAACGGATGGAAAGGATGAAGAAGTATAAGGAAGCCCTTATATCAATTTTGTATGAATTGAGAGATGGATAAAGGAGGATAGGAGGAAATGTCTCAATTGATAATAGGGATACCTCCGAGCCTTGTATGGCAACAGGTCGAGGCGAACGTAGCCTCTTAGAAGGAGCTCTGTCTCGGGGTGGAAACAATTTTGCAGTAGGAAACCCTAGAATTAGCGAGGGTAGAGAAAGTATGGAGGAAAGAGAGTTGAGGTAGCGCTTGCACAATGTTGAGCACGAATCTGATCGGATATTGTTGCAGAATCCCGGTCGAGCTGCAGAGCTAGAAGCATTCGAAGGTTGGCCCAATTTATCGACGAAATGCAAGGACGCGGCAAAGTATCGGGCTGGAGAATTATGCTCGACAATGAATCTCGCCTTTCGGGCTAGATTATAAACATTACAATCCCATGGGATTTCTAGTTACCTGATATTAAGTACACCGGGAAAAGTGATCCCCTAGTCTACATCGAACGTTTCAATGAAGTAACTAAGGTGCAAGGATTGACACATGCTCAAAGGTGCAGAGCATTCCCTTTGACTCTGGAAGGGCGAGCACGAGAGTGGTATCAAAAGCTTCTCAGAGGAAGTATTAACAGTTTTAAGCAGATGTACCAGGAGTTTACAGAGCATTTCCAGGGGGCCGTAGCTCTTGAAGATGATATGATGGAACTGCTATCAATCAAGCAAGGATAAAGTGAGTCCTTGAGAGAATTCTTGAAAAGGTACCATGGTGTCGTCCTTGATCTTAGTGGATATAATCATTCTCAGGCCTTAAGGGGGTTGAAGCAAAGGTGAAAACTAGGATGACTTTAGTATAACTTAAGAAGTCTAGTCGTGTAATCATATTCTGTTGCCTATGAGCAAGCTAAGAGAGATATAGAGATAGAGGAGGAAAAAAAGGCGAGAATATAAAGTAAATTGCTAGAAGGGATGAAAAATAAGGATAAGAAGGCACAGAAGCAGAGTGAGCCTATAAAAAGGAACGACAGACCAACATTATGGGGAATGGCAGCTGGTTGCGAGTTTCCTTATCAAACCAATTGGTAGGATCTCTAGCGGGAGAGCAGTAGAATAAATCCTGATTATGTGCCCAGCGGTAATCGATGGAGAGATCACGGTCACCCTTATATCCACCCACATCATAACGCCCTCGCTAATCAGGCGCAACATGCCAGGCATGGCATATCGAACCCAACACCGAGGAACGCCACCTACAATGACTTCCTTAGAGACAAGATCGTACAGATAATTGACCAGGATCCCTCATACGAGTTATACCATCGGATAAAGAATTGGGGATTGCTATACCTACCAACTCCAATAGAAAAGCCCACCAACAAGCATGACAAAAGCAAGTTTTGTGAGTTCCATACTACTCGTGGTCACACCACAACTTAGTGTCAAGATTTGAAGAATCAAGTCGAGGATTTGGTGAAAAATCATTATTTGGATGATTATATTAAGGGAACGTATCCTGCTCTTGATGTGCAGACTAGGGTGACAGAATAATACGACGAGATCAAAGCAGAGCAGCCCACAGTAAGAGTAATAGTTGGGGGTCTTACACTTGCTGGAGATTCAAACAAGGCAAGAAAAAAGTATTCTAAGTACGGGATGACTAATGGGGATGTGCTCTTCAACATCCCTGCAGCAAAGCGAGTAAAGACGAGACAAGTGACGATTATGTAGACCAATGATGATGAATAAGGGGTGTTGTACCCTTATGAGGACGCTTTGGTAATAAAGGCTCGAGTTGCAACGAAAGAATTTAATAGGATATTGGTTTATTCGAGTAGCTAAGTTAACGTCTTGTTCAAATCAACACTTGATGAGATTGGGATTTTATATTTGAGATTTAAGCACACAAACACCTCTTTGAAGGGCTTCAGAGGAGGTAGGTTAACCCCCATCGGTGTAGTAGAGCTACCCGCCATGATAAGATCGGCCCCAACTGAGAAGACCATGATGTTGGACTTTGTCGTAGTGAACGAGCAGAGTTTGTATCAAATAATCTTGGGGAGACCCTTTCTGAGGGTTAGTAAGGCTGTAATGTCAAATCACTATTTGGCCTTAAAGTATAGAGTAAATGAAGTTGTAAGGGTGGTGAAGGGCGACCAGAGGGTGGCTTGTGGTTGCTATGCAACGGATGCCAATGAAACAATGCAAATAACCTCATTGAATATAAGGGCAGAATTGAAGAAGAGAAGGTAAAAACCTGTAGAAGAATTGGAGATAATAAGTATAAGGCCGGGGGACTCTTAGAAAGTCGTGAAGATCGGGTCGACGTTAGACGAAGAGATAAAGAAGGATCTGGTGCATTGTTTGTGAGCACATTCAGATGTGTTCACCGGTCACATGAGGAAATGCCAGGAATAGATCCAAAGGTTACTTGCCACCGACTAGCGATAAAGACTGGCGATAAAGAAGGATGCTCAGCCTGCCAAGCAAAAAAGAATATGTTTTAACCAAGAGAGATACGAGGCGATCAACCTCGAGGTGGACAACCTGTTGAAAGCGATATTTATCAGGGAAGTGAATTACCCTAAATGGATATCAAACGTGGTGTTACTGAAAAAGCCAAATGGCAGTTGGAGAATGTACGTTGATTTCATTGACCTAAACAAAGCTTTCCCAAAGGACTGTTTCCCTTTGCCAAAAATAGACTAGTTGGTCGATTCCACTACCGGGCATAATTTGCTCAGCTTTATGGATGCTTTCTCGAGGTATAATTAGATCTGTTGGTCTTATAATATTGATTTTGATGATAACAAAACTTATATATTTTGATTAAAATGTTGGGGCTATTAAAATGAATTTCTTAAAGCCATAGACATGTTTAAAGAAAGTTTAATGGTTGTTAACTTGAGTTGGAAAACCTTTTTCTAAACAAAAGTTGCCAAAAATATAGATTCTAGAAATTAACAGTGAACCGTTTATTGAAAAACGGTAATCTGATAATTTACAGAGAGGAAATTGTCTTTGTAATCCTGCACCGTTTATTTGTGAAGATTCTGAAAATTAATGGTGAACCGTTTATTTGAAAACGGCTAACTGATAATTTGCAGAAAGGAGAAAGTTTTTTTAACCTTGAGCCGTTTAGCAAAGACGGAACGCTAAGTTTGTTTTGCAGGTTTCTGGAAGCAAACAGCGATCCAATAACTGTAAACGGTAAACCATTTATTTAAAATCTAAGCATAACAGCTATTTGGACAAGTCAAAGCGGTTAACCGATAGCAGTAAACGGCGATCCAATTATTCTCAGAAAGTCAACAACGATTAGTTTTCAGCTTCAACTATAAAATAGCTTAATCAAATTCAAATAAAAATAGATCCAACAATCATCTTTGAGCTTGCTACTGAGAAAACAATATTTTTTGAGCCTTAAACTTGTTTTATTTCATTGATTTACACTTTGGGATTTCAATTGTAATCATATAGTTTGTGTGAGAGATAGATTGATTATAATCTTTGTTTTTGAGTGATTATAAGTGTTGGGATACACTTGAGTTAAGAGATTGGGAATAATCTCTTATTGTAAAGGTTCATTGACACCTTTGAAGTCAATTGTAAGTGTTGTTGAAACCTTGGAGGCTTGCTTAGTGGAATCCTCAAGCCCGGTGAGCTTGAAGGCTTGGACGTAAGCACGGTTGGCCGAACCACGTAAAAATCACGTGTTTGATCTCTCTTCCCTTATCTTTTTAATTTCGAGCATTGTTAAATTTATTACTTTTAATTTTATTAAGACAATAGTCTTAATTGTTTTGTGGTTTTATTTGCTTAATTTTTAAGAACCCAATTCACCTCCCTCTTAGGTAGCCTAGTTAGTATTTCAATTGGTATCAGAGCAAGGTTCTCTTGTTAGGACTTAACTGTCTAGAGTAAAAGATCCATGGCAACCCAAAATGATTCTAGCTTTAGGGAAGGACAATCCACCACTAGACCACCATTATTTGATGGTAATGATTATGCTTATTGGAAAACTATGATGAAAATTTATTTGCAAGCTTTAGATTATGAAATATGTGAGGTTTTGTGTGATGATCCATTCATGCCTATAACTAAAAATGAGGAAGGAGAAGATATTCTAAAACCTTCACGTGAATGGAATAAGCTGGAAAAGAGAAAAGCTTCTCTAAATTCCAAAGCTATAAATGCCCTATTTTGTGCTTTAGATAAGAAAGAATTTCATATAGTTTCAAGCTGTTCTAATGCTTATGAAATTTGGAAGAAACTTGAAGTTGTTTATGAAGGTACAAATCAAGTCAAAGAATCTAAAATAAGTAGACATACTAGGTAATATGAATTTTTTTAAATGGAACAAAATGAGAGTGTCTACTCTATGTATACTAGATTTACGGATATTGTAAACACTCTAAGAGCACTTGGCAAGACCTTTTCAAATAGCGAGAAGGTAAAGAAAATCATTAGGTCATTACCAAAAGAGTGGAGACCTAAGAGAACTGCAATTGAGGAAGCCAATGATTTAAACATTTTATCTATTGATAATTTAATTGGCTCACTTATTTTCTATGAAGAAGATTTGGCAGCCGAGAAAAGAGATGAAGATAAGAAGAAGAAAAGTATTGCCTTGAAAGCATCAAAATCTAAAAGTGATGAGGAAAGCGAACTTGAAGATGAAGAAATAGCCATGATAGCCAAAAAATTTAAAAAGTTCTTCAAGAAAACCGGTGAGCGAAGAAAGTTCAGAAATTTCAAGAATCAAAAGGAGAAGAAGGAAGCTATCATATGCTATGAATGCAAGAAGTCTGGCCATATAAAATCGGAATGCTCTCTTCTCAACAAATTCAAGAAGAAAGCCATGATGGCAACATGGGATGATAGTGATGAAGAATCAAGTGAAGATGAACAATCACAAGAAATGTCAAAATCGGCACTCATGGCAATAGGAGAAGATGAGCTTGATGAGGTAAGTGATCTTCCATCTTATAATAAATTATATGATGCTTTTAATGAGCTGCATAGTGATATGATGACAATTGGAAAGAAAAATGCATGTCTTAAGAAGAAAATGTTAGAACTTTCAAATGAAAATAATGCTTTGCAAAAATGCAATGATTTGCTAAATGAAAAGATTAAAGGACTAGAATTAGATAACGAAAGATTGCATGATAGGATTGCATCCTTAAAAGGTAAACAAAGTACTTCATATGAGCATGAAAAATTACATGTTGATGATTTGATCAAAGAAAATGAAAAATTTAAAAAAAAGAGCAATGAGCTCAATGAGATTGTGTCAAAATTCACAAATGGTCAAAAGAACTTAGAAAAATTACTTGGTGCTAAAAAATGTTTGTTTGATAAAGGAGGAATTTGATATAAACCTAACTTGAAACAAAAATGTTACAAAAGCTACTTTGTTAAGGCTACCTCCACTAATAATCATAAAATTATTTGTCATTATTGCAATGGAAATGGTCACATGAATTATAAATGTCCCATTAAGAAAAATGAATATTATGGAGTTAAAGGTGTTTGGGTTCCAAAAAGAACCATTACTAACACTCAAGGGCCCAAAGAGTTTTGAGTACTTAAAACTTGAGATCTTCTCTACAGGAATCAAAGAAGAAGAGAAAGAGAAATAAATGGTATTTGGACAGCGGATGTTCAAGACATATGACCGACGATTATTCATGGTTCTCAAGTTTTACCAAGATCGAAAATGGTGGGGATGTATCCTTTGGAGATAATTCAAAAAGAAAAATCATTGGTATTGGTAATGTCGGTAAAGTTTCCTCAACTCTCATTGAAAATGTATGCTTAGTTGAAAATCTAAAACACAATTTGCTTAATATTAGTCAATTGTGTGACAAAAGATATAGAGTTATTTTTTATAAAACAAATTGTGTTATTGCAAATGCATGTGATGGTAAAATTTTCTTTGTTGGAAAGAGGTGTGTTAACGTTTATACTATTGATATAGATTGTGCATCTACTCTTGATAAATGTTTTTCCGCATTACATGATGATAGTTGGTTATGACATAGAAGACTAGGACATATAAGCATGGATTTAATTTCAAAGATTTCCAAAAACGATTTAGTTAAAGGTCTTCTGAAAATCGGTTTTGAAAAAGATAAAATTTGTGAAGTATGTCAATTTGGAAAAAAAATCAAAACTTCTTTCAAAAACAAAAAATCATATTTCTACTTCAAAACCGCTTCAACTTCTTCACTTTGATTTGTTTGGACCTTCGAGATATGCTAGTTTAAATGGTAAAATTACGCATTTGTAATTGTGGATGATTATTCTAGATATACATGGGTATTATTCTTAGCTAATAAGGATGATGCATTTGATGCATTTAAAGTTTTCTGTAAAAAGGTTCAAAATGAAAAATGCTATTTCACTACTTGCATTAGAAGTGATCATAGTGGAGAATTTGAAAATCATGCATTTAAGAGTTTTTGTAATGATTTCAGCATTATACATCAATTTTCATTACCTAGGACTCCACAATAAAATGGAGTTGTTGAGAGAAAGAATAGGTCTATTCAAGAAATTTCTAGGACCATGTTAAATGAGAATGCATTACCAAAATATTTTTGGGCCGAAGCCATAAATACTGCATATTATGTGTTAAATCGTGTTTTGATTAGACCACTTCTTAATAAAACTCCCTATGAGCTTTGGAAAGATAGAAAACCCAACATTGGTTGTTTCAAAGTTTTTGGTTGCAAATGTTTTATATTGAATACTAAAGACAATCTTGGTAAATTTGATCCAAAATCGGATGTTGGTATTTTTCTTGAATATTCAACTACTAGCAAAGCTTATAGAGTATACAATAAAAGAACCTTGGTTGTTGAAGAATTCATGCATGTTACGTTTGATGAGTCTAATCCTTCCTCTATGGAGAAAGTTATTGTGAATGATGCAGATGAAGAAGTGCAACAAGAAAAACCTTCAAACGTCAAACAAGATGCTTCATCTTGCGAGAATCAAGAGAAGCAACAAGAAGAACAAAATAATATGAAACAAAATGAAGGTAATTCTCATACACTCCCCAAGGAGTGGAGGTATGTCTCTTCTCATCCTAAAGACTTAAGTTTAGGAGAACCTTCACGAGGTGTAACCACTAAATCATCACTTAGGAACACATGTGGACATATCGCATTCATATCTCAAATTGAACCAAAATCATTTACAAATGCAGAAAATGATGAATCTTGGATTATGGTAATGCAAGAAGAGTTAAATCAATTTGAGAGAAATAATGTGTGGAAATTAGTTCATAAACCAGAACATCAATCCATTATACGCACTAAATGGGTATTTAGGAATAAGATGGATGAATCCGATCGTGGTAGTTACCGACCAACCATTAAGACAGACATTTTATAAGCCAGAGGCTTCAAGATGTCTGGTCAAATGGTCTGTGGAGTTAAGTGAATTTGACATAAGCTATAAACCTCAAGGGGGAGCATGTATTCTATGCTGTAAGGTTGGAATTTAAAGCCACAAACAATCAGATAGAGTATGAGGCTTTCCTGGCATGCTTGAGACTAGCCCGAACAGTAGGTGCAAAAAGGGTGAAAATTCGCATAGACTCTTAGCTTATTGCGAACCACATTAATGAGAAATTTCAACCCAAGGAAGAAAGAGTGACTCGATATTTGAATAAGGCAAAACAGATGATGAAAGAGTTCGAGCAAGTACTCATCGAGCAAATAGAGCGGGCAGAAAATTATCAAGCTGATATGCTCACCAGATTGGCTGCTACTGCCGATGCAAAGATGCTGAGATTCATTCTAATAGAGATGAAGGCCTCTCCAACCATTAAAGAAGAACAGGAAGTTATGAGGATAACTGTGAAGAGTTCATGGATGGACCCAATCATCTTATATATTCAGGATGGAATCTTATCAGCAGACAAGATGTATGCACGGAAGCTCAAATGCCAGGCGTCGAGATATACTCTAGTTGACAGGGTATTGTATCAGCGAGGTTACACTCGGCCCCTTTTGAGATGCTTGGATGAAAAAAAAGGTTGATGACGTGCTAAGGGAGGCACATGGGGGAATATACTGAAACCACTCAGATGCAAGATTCTTGGCCTTTAAAACTTTAAGACAAAGATATTTTTGGCCAAAACTACACCAGGATGCTCGAGACAAGATGAAAAGCTGAAAGAGCTGCCAGAGTTTTGCTGATATCCCAGCACAACCATCCAAGAAGCTTACCACAATGTCGTCACCATGGCCATTTTCTTAGTAGGGGATTGATTTAATAGGACCACTACCGCAGGGCTGAGAAGAAGCCACACATGCAATTGTGGCAATAGATTACTTTACCAAGTGAGTGGAGGTCGAGGCTTTTAGTAAAATCACAAAGAAAAAAATAACTAATTTTGTGTGGAAAAACTTGATTTGCATATATGGAATCCTACAATCTTTGATAGCAGACAATGGTAAACAGTTTGACAACCACAGTTTTAAGGATTTCTGTCATAACTTGGGCATTGAGTTGAAGTTCTGTTCGCCATCTCACCAAAAGGCAAATGGGCAAGTAGAAGCAGCCAACAAAACGATAAAGAAGTTGTTGAAAACACGGTTGGGGGAAAAGAAAGGAGCGTGACTGGACGAGCTGTTGGGTTCCCTTTGGGCGTATAGGACTACTCAAAAAACTGCCACGGGGGAAACCCCCTTTTGCCCTAGCTTTTGGTCACGAGGCCGTAGTGCCAGTAGAGATTGGTGTTCCAAAACATTTAATGGAACATTTTAATGAGGAGGAGAATGGTGACCAGATTTACCTGAACCTGGACTTGTTGGTAGAGAAGAGAGAACTAGCGTTAAGAAGGGTAGCTGCTTACCAGCAGAGAATTGCTCGCTATTACAACAAAAACCTACGGGTGAGGCAGTTCAGTAGTGGAGACTAGGTGCTCAGAAAGGTAAATCAGAATACCAGAGACCCAAGCCAAGGAGTGTTTAGCCCTAATTAGAAGGGACCGTACAGAGTCATGCGAGCGGTAGGACTAGGAGCCTATAAGCTCGCTTATGTAGATGGATGCGAGGTTAAACAACCGTGGAATGCAGAACACCTCAAGAAGTACTTTCAGTAAGATCCTTCTGTATTCAACTAAGTGTCTTTATAGTCATTAAAATGTTTGATTTTCTTTGGTGTAAATCATAAACAATGGTCAGCATAAATTTAATGTTTTCAATTATCTTGTCTACGAAATCCTTGCAAGGCAAAAAAAGGCTCCAAGTCTTAAAGCCTCCTCGAGGTGAGGCATGGAGTTAGAATTTGCCAAGATTTTGCTCAGCCCGTCATAAACGAGCAAAGGATATAATAGTTCTAAAATTTTTATAAGGCAAAAAAAGCTCCAAGTCTCAAAGCCTCCTCGAGGCGAGGCACAGAGTTAGAATTTGCCAAGATTCTGCTCAGCCCATCATAAACGAGCAGAGGATATAATAGTTCTAAAATTTTTATAAGGCAAAAAAGACTCTAAGTCTTAAAACCTCATCGAGGCAAGACACGAAGTCAGAATTTTCTAAGATTCTGCTGAGCCCATCATAAACAAGCAGAGGATATAATATTTTTAAAATTTTTATAAGTCAAAAAAGGCTCCAAGTCTCAAAGCCTCCTTGAGGAGAGACACGGAGTCAGAATTTGTCAAGATTTTGCTTAGCCTAGCATAAACGAGCAAAGGATATAATATTTTTAAAATTTTTATAAGGTAAAAAAAGGCTTGAAGTCTCAAAGCTTCCTCGAGGCGAGACACGGAGTTAGAATTTACAAAGATTCTGCTCAGTCCAACATAAATAAGTAGAGGATCTAACCTTTCAAAAATTTTTATAAGATAAAAAGACTTTAAGTCTGAAAGCCTACCCGGGTAGAGACATAAAGTCTAGATTCGTCAAATTCTGATTGGGTTCATGAGAGCGAGCAAATAACTCAATAATTGTGAAATTTTTCCAAGGCAATAAAGACTCTGAGTCTCAAAACCTACTCGTAGCGAGATAAAGCTTCAGTTGCCAAGTTTGACCAGATCAAATGATGATGAGCAAAGCGTTCTTGTTATAAAATTCATTTGCACAAATAAAAAACTGAAAGTTCTGTAGCTTGCTTGTAGCAAGACAAAAATCAAAGAGAAATATTCAAGGGCTATAGGGCGATTAAGATAGCAAAGTGAAGTGCGAAAAACAAAAAAGATTAAAACTTGGTCTTCTATACAAATCAATGGTTATGGTTTCGGGATGGGTTCCCTGGTTTGCTTTGGTGATGGATTTTAGTCCATCTGTTCTTCCTGTGATGGCTGACTTGTCTGCTCGGTTTGAAAAGATTGATTCATTAGTTTTGCGAGAGGAGGTTACTCAGCCTGCTCTGTGAGTGGAAGGACCTCGACATTTGTTTGAGCAACAACTCCGACTTCTGTAGGGGTCACCTCCTGACCTTCAGCTCAGTGATCTTACTTTTCCATGAATTTGTTCACACATTCTTATAGTCGGCTCATATCAAGATCAGGATATTCATTCTTCAAGAACGGCATGATGCAATTATAGCTGAAAGCTAGCCCATAATTATACTCGTCCTTGTTTGTCCAAGACATCCACTCTCTTTCTCAGTTCAAACATCTGTTCTTGAGAATACTTCAATAGGTCCCTAGAGAGCCTCAATTGTTCTTTGTAAGCAGACTTCTGGGTGTCTCTCTCAATCCTAACAATATCTAGCTCAGTGTTGGCATTAGTTAGCTCACGCTTAAGTTGGGAAACTTTGGATTCGGCAACCGCAGTTTTTTCCTTTAGAGCTTAAAGTTGTTGACAGAGTTTGGCATGCCTCTCTTTTGCGTGTTCCAGCTCTCAACTGAATTTTAGCTCGCCTTTGCTTTTCAAGCCTCGTGGCTCTAACCTTGTGGTACGTGGCTGCTTTAGCAAGCTGGAATACGCATTTTCGAATAGTGTCTGCCATCTCCCCTAAGTTCTACTCCTCCAATCCTTTGACATAATTGAAGTCCACCAGCTTGGCATATTCTCGTTGATGGGCAATAAGGAAGTCTAGCCTATTCCTTTTGGGTCCAGGCGAGCTACAAGCAATCATAGGCGGACTATCCTCAGGGACTCTCTCTATTTCCCTACTTCTCGTGCCCTCATGGATTTGTATTGGGGCTAGCGAAGTAGGAAGAGGTGGAGGAGGAGGGCTAGCTTGAGCATGACGTGCTTTCTTTGCTGAAGTAGTTGCACTGCTAAAGGCACCCTTCGAAGGGAAACGCTTCTCGACATGAGAGTTGGTAGCGTCAAGGATTCTGCGGTCCATGAGAGCAACTGAAGTCACTAAATGAGACTCAACCAAATTGTAGGGCGATAACATGTCTTGGCACAAGCAAGCGTTGACAAGAGCAGTATCAACACACAGCGACGACTCCTCCCCCAGAGGGTAAGCTAGACTCCAAGAATCTGGCAAGGCAAAACAAAGGATGAGAAAGAAGTCAATCAATAAGTAGGAATTTGAAAAAGTAGGAAAGTAAATAACCCGGGGTATAAAAACGGGTGGGAATCTGGGCAGCTCCAGCAGGAGTTGAAGCCATATGACCCCAGTTCCCTTTAATGAAGGAGAACTTGCTTTTTTAATTCCTGTAAGATGAGGAAATGTTAGCAATGGGTTTCCTCTTCGTAGAGCTCGACATAAAATAGTACCAACCAGCATCTTTAGGACTACTCCTCAGCTGGTATAATTTTTTGTTAACCTCTTCAATAGAAGGCTCACCAATCTCACACCTCTGCCACAACACAAAGAGGCTAGAGAGCACTCTCCGCCCATTAGGATTGAGCTGACCTAGAGCTATATTCATTCTACACAGTATTCTAACAAAGTAAGGCTGTAGGAAAAGCCTAACGCTCAACCTAAAACGCTCTATGTATAGCGTCACAAACCCTGGGGGGGTTAACTGTGAGTATTTCCTTTGCTTAGAATCCTAAGCTTAATGTCATCATGAATGTTATAGGTTTCCCTTAGCCTATCCAAGTCTCTCGGGGTGATCTTACACCTCATGAAATCTATTGGATAAGACTCTGCCTCACTCCTATGACTAATCTGCTTTCTACCAAATGCCCTAGCCTCCTCAAGAAAATTAACCTCACTAGAATTCTCATTACCCGAAACCTTCTCGCCAGAATCCTCTTCACCAGACTTCACATCACCGAAATCTTCAACTTTAAATGAGGTAGAAGTCCTAAAAGAGCTAATGCCCTCACCCTCATTACCCAATATCGACCTACCCTTATCTATCCCAAAGTGAGTCTTAGGGGTAGGCCTTCTGGGATACTCAATCATTCTAGAATGATCTACGGTTTCTGTAGGAACCATAGGATCTATCTCATCCTCTTCCTCATCACACTTAACCCTAATGATTTTTCTTTTTCTATGAGACATGGCGAATGCAGAAATGAAAACTCAAAAAACTTGAACAAGAAATAACAGTATAAATACAATAGCAACCAAAAGTGAAGAACAAAAGTAATACCTAGAAAACCAAGAACTTAGCAAGGTGACGGTGGTGGAATTAGTGGAAACGAATTAAGAAGACTTGAAGAATCTTTTTTTAGGGGTTGTAAAAACAGAAGAAGTGATGAGTAAAAAGGGGTCCCTTTTTTATTTAAGGATTTAAAAGGGTAAGAGGAGAGAAAACGAAACGTTTTGATCAAGAGACATGTCAACTGAAAAGACGTGTCTCGAGAATGGGAAAACCACCATTTGAAATTTGAACGTGCGGCCTAGAAAAAGCCAAGTCGACAGCGTTTAAAATAGGAAGACAACAGGTTAGGCTAGCTAGGAGAATATAAGGATAAATATATTCGCTTCTATAAACTCTCATAGAGATAAACACAAATGGATAAAGATTGAGATGACATCTTGCTCGTATAAAACATACGGCCGAGTAAGAGGTGGTCGTTGCTGTATACCTTTTCTAGTTTCTAGTATTACTCGTTTCACTCTTAACAATAAAAATTGGGGGACCGATGATTGAGCAGAGGTAAACCACAGTGTACGAGCCCATGTATCTGGTCGAGCCATCCAAGTGATTCTCGTCATAATCGACCAGGAATTATGGGCTAGGCAAGAGCAAAATCGTTGTCAGGGACAGTTACCAGAACGTGGGTAACCACCGAGAAACACGAGTGTTGTGCAAATTTTATTGAACTCGCAAGTGCACGAATCTATTGTAGAATAGATTAATGGTGACGAGTGTCGATCCCACGAGGAGGTGGATTTTAATTATGTGTAGAATTAATTTTCTGAGTTGGTGGTTGGATTTATAATGACAATTATGTAGGCAATGTATTAATTTGAATTAAAGCTATTGGAATAAATTATTAAAATAAAATACTTGGATCTCCTGGGATCTGTCTTTCAACACTACTCCGCTTAATATTCATTATTAGTACCAATTAAATCATGAAGGGGAACTTCCACTCATCATGAACCACACTCTAATAGATATGGTGCTAAGGGCTTCCCGTGCCAAATAGTAATAACCTTGCCTGGGAGGCGGTTATTCCAAATATCCGCAGAAAGATTATTACTATCCTGCTCACGAAAAGTCAAAACAACCACATAAATTAAAGGGGAAGGAAAAAGTAAATTTACCAAATTAAGCCCATGGAGCATGTTGAGACTTCACCTTCAACCCAAGCTTGAAAGGAAATTAGCCACTCATATTTGAACTAGGGGTAAAATGGGAATTTTATTAAAATACGTAGAAAATACAAGATGGAGATGGAATTACAGAAAATGGAGTCCAAAAATGGATTCGGGGTCTCAAATTGTGGGGGAGCCCTTTTTATAGATAAACCGAGTTAATCATGGCCATCGGATCAAAACAATTTGGGCGCTCGAGGATTGCGCCACGTGGCAAGTTCCTATTGGAAGGAACACATCATCGTGGGCCGTGATTACTGTGTATATGCATGTACCGTACACACGCGTTTTTTTCGGTCCACTATTTTTCTGCCACGTCACCGGTCAACATTTTTGGTCCATAGTATCTGACACGTCATCGATCAATGCCACATCATCGATCAATCCAATGCGCCACATAAGCGGTCAATGCCACATCATTCGTCCCAATCAAATCTTTGCCACGTCATCGTATAGTGCCACGTCATCGCAATGCTGATGCCCACGTCAGAGTCTGATACATATGAACAAGGTGCCACGAAAAGTCTGCGTGTATGACGATCAGATATATCAACCGTCATCAGTATGTGTGAACGATCTCAGTATATGTGAAGCAATCACCATTTTTCTTTTTATCTCCTCTCCTAAGGTTTTCGATTGTCACCCGAGTTCAAAAGTGCTGTCCGTTTTTTCCATCGATCTCTCGTTTATTGTGAAATGACCATGATATCCCCTAAAATACATAAAATACTTAATTAAAATAAAACATACATAATTAAATTACTGAGGACTTAAAGACATAACATAGGGATGTTAGTGAGACTTGGAGTGTAAAATGATGATTTTCTCCATTATAAATACACACTTTGCAACAGACTCAACACACCCCCAACTCAGAACTTTCTTTAGTCCCTAGCAATTTGAGCGAAAACAAAACTGAAACAAATTTTTTTTTTTTTTTTTTTTTTTTTATCGTAGTATTTATTCAATCGACTAATGATAACAATCAAATAAAAGTATAAAGATTATCTACGATCTAAAGAAATATCATTCCCACATCAACTCTCCACATGAATCAGTTTAGAAAACTTTGTCACAACTTGATGTCGAGTCACTTTTAAGAATGACATGCAAACCCCAAAATCTCACCTTTGGTAGTAGTAATACGCCACAAATTAAACCAAAAAAATAATCACTCCAGGTGAATGGTAATTTGAGTGAAAATAATAAAGAAGTAATATCACACACTCTCACCAAGGTGATAGAAATATGCCCTCAGCTTAGAAATAGTACGATTTTAATTTAAAAATGCTAATCAAACCAATTTTTTTTTTTTTTTTTTTTTTTTTTTTTTTTTTTAGTATGCATTCTGGCATCTTTTCAACCCATATAACTAGTTTATTTCGATTATAGTTCCCTAAAATCGAAGACTTTTATTGGGGACGTAACGTAGGCTAGGGACGTGGCTAACAAAGAAAGGATAATAGGAAAAACAAAATATATTTTTTAAAAATAGATAAATTTTAATTTTTTAAGGTGCTTTTCACTTGATTTTTTTTTTTTTTTTTTTTTTTTTTTTTTTAATTTTTTTTTTTTTTATTTGTAAACATTTTTTTTTTCTTTTTCTCTTTTTTTTCTTAGCACCCCTTTTTTTTTTTTTTTTTTTTTTTGTGAATGCAAAATTATCTTTATTTTCAAACATAAATGGGTGGTGTGAAATAAAAAATATAAGGTGATCTCCACACGTTGGAGTGGGACAAGATAATAGGTTCAAAGAAAAAGTCTTTATTTTTATTTTATTATTATTTTTTTTTTTTAAGGCTCAAAGGGTTAACTATGGATACATATTAATAGTTTGGCTAGAAAGGCTCAAACGGACCAAAGATGGCCTTTTTCTGTCATCTTTTAGGGTTAAATAATCTTCCATATCTACTAGTTAGATAGATCTTGAGATGTGTGAACACACACTTTAGTTTTTTTTTTTTTTTTTTTTTTTTTTTTTTTTTTTTAAATAGAGATAATGTATAAAGCGAAGAACCTAAGCTGTTCGAATGAAGAATGGGCAAAAAGGGTTCTTGTCGAAAAAAATAACAGCTCAAAAACTCACTTGAAATTATTATGACATGTGCATTCTTTCAAGCAACTTAAATTTGTTTCCAACATCAACATGTAGAGTAACAAACATGGTGTAACATAACTAAAGACTAAAGATAATACAAATACTAAAATTTGAAAGTTATCATGTCATCTAATTATGAAAAGATCACACAATTTTTTTTTTTTTTTTTTAATAAGAAGATGCGTTTCTAGAGTCACTGCACTCCATATTCAGCCATCTTTGACTCAAAAAATTTAACCACGCTTATTAGTTTAAAACAAAAATTAGTAAAAACTACACCAAGATTGAGATATTCCACATTGTCAACTATTCCCTCCCCCAACCTCGAACGGAACATTGTCCTCAATGTTTGAAAGAGAATAGGGTTTAGAAGACATCACCCGAGTCTTTGGATCACGAGAAGAAAATATTTACAAAATGGAGAGTTAAATCTAATTTGCACTTACTACTACATTCTTTATTCCATCATTAGTTCATTAGTTGCCATTCCAAAGACAAGGGTCTTGGGATCAGCTCTGGTTTATAAGCATAGAACAGATCAATTAACTCGTTAGCGATGATGAGAGCCAAATAAAGATTTTTTTCATTGTGAAAGGGATGAAATGATTTTTATTGCATGGTTAAGAAATGCGATGAAGCCATCATAAAAGTTATTGACATTTAACAAACCGATGGGTTTTACGATGAATGTTGAGATGGGCCCAATCTTAATGTGATTAGTGCCTCTGAGTTGCAAGATCTCCTGGTAGGAAAATAAAAGCATCGGCGTGATTTAGCATTTCGATTATTCTTTCGCATACCGAGACAACTAACTCTTCTCCCAGGTTGGTGAGTCGGACATACAAAGCCAACGGTTTGAGGCTTCTTTGGATGATGCCTAACACTTGGCTCCTCTGAGATAAACGAACTTTCCGAGACTAGTTTTGATAACCCTCGGTCACCTCCTCCATAAACCGGATGCAAATTTCTTTCTCATCGTTGACCAAGATCGATGGCGCCTCAACGAACTCTTTATGTTTGCCATAGTTAAATCCAGAGAGCACACAAATGTTCTTGAATTGTTTATTGGGAGTAGCTGCCATTGGGATGCTTCTCAAAAATAAGTTGTGAGTCTAAAAGAAAATGATCATATATCAAGGATCTTGGTGACAATGATGTACAGCTGTATAGGAGGTAGCATGTCTATGTCAATTAACGCGTAAAGCACATGGCTCGAGAGTCAAAAAGGAAATAGTAAAAGAAAAAGCACTCAATTATTAAAGACAATAATGCAATTGATAAAACAACGAATAAATAAAACAACGAAAAATAAAACAACGAAAAAAAGGATATTTACAGGTAGTTGTGATTGTGGCTCACATCTTCCTCTGGTTTTACGTCCAGAAACGGCTTGAACGCCCTCTATGGGTCGAGGATAGGCTTCCCATCCAGTTTTCTTATAAACTGGCAAACAGGGTCGTTTATAGTCAGATTCCCAAGACTATATCGTACTTGCTCTTTTTGAAATAATGGCCATAACTGGAGAATTGCTCTTTGTACGTATCCACTGGGATGCGTTTCAAGAGACAAAAGGACATCATCCAATGACTCTTTATTCAAGCCATCCCTAATGAATTGAATCTTATCTTCCCTGTTATCAGACATCATTCCTAAAGAACAAGGATTTTTATCGCATTTCATCCTGGCACACTTATGGCAATCAACATGAAGTTTTTTAGCTCTTCGTTTTCTTGAGTAATTTCCTTTACCACAACCAGGCATGTAGGCAATAAATTTAGGAGGCAACTCACCTGCCAAACGTACTTTGGCCTCGATTAACCAACGGATGTCAGCAGGGATGTTATTTCTCATAAGCAATCGCATGCGTTCGGACCGAGCTTTATAGATCGTAAGGAGGGCATTCTGAGGAAGTGAAGGAAATCACTTGTGAAGTTGTCTTGCTAGCATCGCTTTTCTGTCCCATACCTTCTTCTCGAGAATATCGCTTATTATGGGAAATCAAGAACCGACTTTGATTATCACGAATACCGTTATCCGCCACTTATACGGAAAATAAATCAAAACACACTAAAGAAAGAAAATCAAATCAGAAAATCGAATCAAACATGAAAGTGAACAAAATAAGAAAACACAAAATAAAAGAAAAATGAACTTACATTCGTCCTCTTATTGAGTTAACCTCAAGCTCTAATTGGAAGTTATATATCCCATCTTCTATTCCTCTGAGTTGTCTTTCTAGATCTTCAACCTGGGATACCAACTCTGGAGGTTGTAGCTTCCAAATACGATGTGTTTTGTAAAATCGTATCTGGCTTCTCAGATGCGATCGTATACGTTGAAGTTGTCTGAGATGTTTCAAGAGGATCTGTCTAATTGAGGCATACATAATTCGAAGTGATAAAAGAAAATTGAATGATTAAATAAACACACTTTCACACAAATTTAAATCACCGAAAAGAAGAAATAAATAAGAAAAAGTCTTAATTTAAATTTGGTGGGTCACTCAAATCTATTTCGGTGCCTTTTTTCACGTGGTTGGTACTCTAGATATGGCTTCAATCTTTGACCATTAACTTTAAAAATTACACCGTTCTTTGGATCCTTAATTTTAACTGCTCCATATGAAAAAAACAGTGTGGACTATAAAGGGACCCGTCCATCGATAGCGTAACTTACCTGGGAATAGGCGCAAGCGAGAATTGAATAAAAGTACTTTCTGACCTGGTGTGAAAGATTTTCTCATAATTTGCTTGTCATGAAAGATTTTCATTCATTTGTTTGTAAATCTTGGCATTTTTGTATACATCATTACGACTTTCTTCAAGTTCGCGATTGTGATTTTTTCGTTCAATTAGCTTCTTTGCGTGTCAAAGTTGAATTTCTTCTCGCCCAATATGCACAATGCTCAAGTTTTGGTGGTGATTCGATGATGGACTCAATTTCTTCTCTCGATGGTGCTAGTTGTTCCATTCTTGACTTCCATTTGTTAATGTCCATGGATGGTCTTGAATCAAGTAAGGCGTTAACCTCATCTATTGATCACAATATCAAAATTCAAACCAAAGTGAGTTAAACATGTTTGTAAAGGGTCATCACTAAGATTTGAAAGAAAAGTATTATCAACTAATTCTTCAATTAAATCCACATCAACAATTTCATCATCTGCGTTGGGAGGTTGTTTGGCAATGTTGAAGATATTTAGCTCCATCGTCATATTGCCAAAGGACAAATCGCGTATTTCGATCCTGCATTGAATGTGAGCATCGGCGATTGCCAAGAAAGGTCGTCCCTAAGATAATAGGGATCTGCTTCCTTGAATCCCGGACTGGTTGAGTGTCAATTACAATGAAATCAACAGGAAAATAAAACTTATCTACCCGTATAAGACGTCCTCCACAATACCACGAGGTTTTTTTCATGGACCGACTGCGCAGTTCGTAACACCACCTGAGTTGGGTGTAATTCTCCCGTCCCAAGTTTCACAAATCGAGTAAGGCAACAGATTTACACTAGCTCCTAAGTCCAACAAAGCATTCTCAATTGTGTGGTTCCCTATACTACGTGAGATAGTGGGGGAGCCAGGGTGCTGTATTTTAGAGGAAGTTTGTGTTGGAGTATAGAGCTCACGTTTTTTCGTTAAAAATGCCTTCTTTTGAACATGAATGTTTCTCTTTTTTAGACAAAGGTCTTTAAGAAACTTGGCATAAGATGGCACTTTTTTTATAAAGATCAGCAAAGGGATGTTAACACTTACCGTTTAAAGATTTCAAAAATCTCACTTGTAGATTTTTCTTTCTTTCTTTAGCTAACCTCCTGGGAAATGGAGCTTTTGGAACGTATTCTCGTGGGTTGGTTTCTTCTTTCTCCTCCGATGATGAGTCGTCTTCATTTACCGGTACAATTTGAGTTGTTTTGAACCGATCTCCACTTTGTTGTCGACTTCTTTTCCTTTTCGCAAGGTCATGACGGCTTTGACCTCTCCATGCTTCTTGAGGTGAACTGGTACTTGTTTCATACACTCCTTTAGGATTAGGCCTTTGGTTGACTTGGGAATTTACCTTTCTCAACGGTCGTCATTGCCAAGGTCCGAATGATGAAGCAAGTTGTCCCACCATTTTTTCAAGGTTTGAAATTGATTGGGTTTGTGAGTTGAAACCCGCTCATCTCATTTCGTAGTTCATCAATGGTGCGGTTTTGTTGCTCGATTTTGGAGTGAATAAGATTCTTGAAATTGATGCATCCATCTCCCATGGTCTAGGGCCGAGAATGGTTTGGGTTCGATTGTATGGTCTAAATGGTGGTTGAGAGGCTTGAGGATTTTGAGGAATTGGTTGCATTGGTGGGTGAGTCTTTGGTCCATTCTGTTGGAATCCTTGAGACCATGAAAAATTGGGGTGGTCTCTCCATCCAGGATTATATGTGTTGGAGTAAGGGTTGTAGTTTGATGGCTTTCTCATTACATCTATGGCATTGGCTTGATCTCGAGTATGAGTCCTGGTCACGTGGCTCCGTCAATTTAAGCGGTGTTAACGATCTTTTTTGTCGGGAAAGACCTTCAACTATGTCTTTGACTTCTTTAATTTCTCGAACTTGACTCGCCAATGTGAACCTCATTCACTCCCTTCACTCTTCTAGTACTCACGAGCGAACGACTCGTTGTTGGGAATTATCTCGCTTGTCATTGGAAGAAATCCCAAATCTCGATGCACTTTTTTTGACATTAGCTCTCCTCCACTTGTTGCCATTAGCCATTCTTGCACATTCGGTAATAATCCCTCCAAAAGTATTGGCATTGGTGCCATTTTTCGTATCCATGATGTGGACACTTTAGGAGTAGCCCATTGAATCGCTCCCATGCTTCAAAAATTGCTCGTCTTCTCTTTGGGTAAACTCAAATTTCCTGCGAATAGCATTGGTTTTATGTCTTTGGGAAATATTTATTCAAAAATTTTGTTACCATTTGTTCCCATGATGTAATCTTATTAGCAAATGATTGAACCATGAACGAGCTCTATCCTTTAAAGAAAATGGAAATAATCTAAGCTTAACATCATCATCCGAAAAATTCTCATATTTAAAAGTTTGACAAATAGCATGAAAATCATTCAGATGATTATATGGATCTTCATTTTCTAGGCCATAGAATGTTGGGAGACAATTTAACACACTAGGTTTTAATTCAAAACTCCTAGCGGCTACATTTGGATATCGTATGCATGATGTGCTCAAGTTAGCTAAGGGACTGAAGTAGTCCTTAAATGGCCTCTCTTGTGGTCTTTGGTTGCAAATCCATTTCAAATTTATTTTTAATTGTAACGTGCTTGTGTGTGCGAAGTGTTTTTTCTAATTCAAAGTCTATAGGCTCAATATTCGGTAATTGTGACCTTCGACCATGCATGCAAATAAGAAAAACAATGATAACAAAATTAATAAAGATAAAGATAAAGGAGAGGGAGAAATTACAATACTAACCTTATCACGCTGTTATAATTTGCTATAAAAACAACTCAAGTGCTATATATAGAAAAGAAAATACGTGAAACAAATTAAAATAAATTATTAGGCGGATGAACCTGCCGATTTCACAAAATAAAAAAAATAACATGAAAATTAAATTACAGAAATTTAAAGAAGAGAAGAAAAGAAAAGAAAATAATACCTACTTCAGAATGTAATTTCACTTTTTTTTTTCTTTTTTTTTTTTTTAATAATAAAAAAAAATATTACAAGGAAACAACTAAAAAAAAATAAATAAATAAATTAAAAAAAATTCTACAAATTAAAATACTTACCTCCCCGGCAACGGCGCCAAAAACTTGTTGTGCAAATTTTATTGAACTCGCAAGTGCACGAATCTATTGTAGAATAGATTAATGGTGACGAGTGTCGATCCCACGAGGAGGTGGATTTTAATTATGTGTAGAATTAATTTTCTGAGTTGGTGGTTGGATTTATAATGACAATTATGTAGGCAATGTATTAATTTGAATTAAAGCTATTGGAATAAATTATTAAAATAAAATACTTGGATCTCCTGGATCTGTCTTTCAACATGCACCATCGCTTAATATTCATTATTAGTACCAATTAAATCATGAAGGGAACTTCCACTCATCATGAACCACACTCTAATAGATATGGTCTTTAAGCTTCCCGTGCCAAATAGTAATAACCTTGCCTAGGGAGGCGGTTATTCCAGCCGATATCCAGACAAGATTATTACTATCTGTCTACGAAAAGTCAAAACAACCACATAAATTAAAGGGGAAGGAAAAAGTAAATTTACCAAATTAAGCCCATGGAGCATGTTGAGACTTCACCTTCAACCCAAGCTTGAAAGGAAATTAGCCACTCATATTTGAACTAGGGGTAAAATGGGAATTTTATTAAAATACGTAGAAAATACAAGATGGAGATGGAATTACAGAAAATGGAGTCCAAAAATGGATTCAGGGGTCTCAAATTAGGGGGGGGGAGCCCCCTTTTTATAGATAAACTGAGTTAATCATGGCCATCGGATCAAAACAATTTGGACGCTCAGGATTGCGCCACGTGGCAAGTTCCTATTGGAAGGAACACATCATCAGGGCTGTGATTCTGTGTATATGCATGTACCGTACACACGTTTTTTTCGGTCCACTAATATTCTGCCACGTCACCGGTCAACATTTTTGGTCCAATAGTATCGTGACACGTCATCAGTCAATGCCACATCATCAGTCAATGCCACATAAGCGGTCAATGCCACATCATTCGTCCAATCAAATGCTGCCACGTCATCGTATAGTGCCGTCGTCATCGCATGCCACGTCACAGACAAGATACATATGAACAATCCTGAAAGCGTCTGCATGTACGATCTGATCAGTATATCAACCGTCTCAGTATGTGTGAACGATCACCGTATATGTGAACAGTACCATTTTTCTTTTTATGCTCCTCCTAAGGTTTTCGACTGTCCTGAGTTCAAAAGTGCTGTCCGTTTTTCCATCTGATCTCTCGTTTATTGTGAAATGACCATGATATCCCCTAAAATACATAAAATACTTAATTAAAATAAAACATACATAATTAAATTACAAGGGACTTAAAGACATAACAATAGGGATGTTAGTGAGACTTGGAGTGTAAAATGATGATTTTCTCCATTATAAATACACACTTTCTAGTACTCAACAACGAGCACAATACCTGTGCAAAGATAATTAAGCAGGCAGTTAAGCTCCCATTTCCCACGATGAGTAATGAGCCCGAGAGATGGGGGATGAAAAACAGATTGGAGATCCAGGACAGAGTATAAAAGCAAGAAAGAACGAAGGTAAATAGATTGGACAAACTTTCTCTGGAACTCATACTTTACCTGTTTTCTCTAATTTCTTTTCTTTTCTTTCAATAAGAATATTTTATTCCGTGAAAAAAGGGAGAAGGCCGGCATCTGTGGCCTTAATGTTTCCAAAAGTAAAAACCCAAGTATTGACTTAAGAGTCGAAGGGTTATCGCCGGAAAAATATTTGGCGCCCTTTAACTGTGCATTTGTAGCTGCAGGTGTACGTTAGCTACGTTGTGACAAGGTCAGTGTGATTATTTTGAGCAAGAGCAGAGCAGAATTGTCAGAGGGTCTAGGAGATTGGGATACGAGAAATGCGTTTTTGTAGATGAGATTTTATTATCAAAATTTCTGTATCAACATGCCATTCAACAACAGCGTCTCACAGGGCAAAATCACTTGATTTTAGCTCGATGTTTGTCGATCTATCAGATGGTGACAACATCTCACCTTTGTTCATCTCCATACGACAGTAACATTATGGTGGTTGCTCTATATTAAAAGCTCATGCTCACCTTCAATTCTATTCCACCACCAATCTCATCATCATTGATAAGGGCGAACAATTTCGAATTTAAACATATAGGTAGTGTTATCTAGTGAGCAACTCACTAGAAGCCAACAACATAACTAGAGGAAATGATTGGCAACAATAGTACTGCATTCTATTTTTCAATTAAAAATTTTAAATGGAGATAAATTAACTTATTTTTGTATAAGTTATATTTGGAATATGATTTTAGGATGAGAATAATTTAGGTATTATATATTACAAAATCATATTCTAAGAAAAAAACAAATCTGATTTGCAAAAGCTGCTCCCAATGACTTCTAATGTTATATAAAATAGATTATTTGAGAATCAAATTTTCAAATAATCAATTTTTAAAAGTGTTTACCAAACACTTTTCTTATTTTCAGATTTTTTTTAATTTACTTTTTTTTGTAATTTATGCTTTATTTTTAAATATCTACATCTTAATAGAAAAAATAAACTTTTATAATTTTTATCTAAACAAAAAAATGTCAAATTGAGAAGTATATATATAAGAATATAAATATCAAATAATCATGTTTAAGAATCAAATTTTCAAATAATCAAATTTAAAAAGTGCTTACAAAGCACTTTTATTAATTTTAAATCTTTTTTAGAATTTACTTACTTGTTTTTTTGTAATTTATGCTTTATTTTTATACATTTACATCTAAATAAAAAATAAACTTTTGTGACTTTTATATGAATAGAAAAAAGGTCTAAATAAGAAGTAAGTATTATATTCCAAACTATAAAATATACTTATTTTCTAAACTATAAAATCTATCCCTTTTTTTTGTTTTGATTTATAATGACATAACTATCAAATAACCATATTTAAGATTTTTTATTTATTTATAAAGACGAATAAGATATCATTTATATTTAGATATTTTAAAAAATAAATGTCATTTAGATATTTGTATTTCAAATTTATTCAAGCTTTAGAAAAATTAGACATTAATTACAAAAAAAGTAAATTTTAGAAAATTTCTAAAAATTAATAAGTTTCAGACTTAAGATGTTTAATAAATAACTCCTTAGGTTAGAGTGAAACTCCTTATATGTTTAATAACTCCTTATCGGTTGAAAGTATAGGAGACCAAAAAAGTAATTATAACCAACCTTGCTATGCATAAATAAATTAAAAAAAAATACAAGGTCTTTGAAAAATAAAAGCTTTCATAATTTCACTGTAAATGTAATGATTAAAAGTATAAGCAATGGCATTAAGACATTATCGTCCTAAATTTGGATCCACTACTAAATTAATATATTTTCGGTTCTTCATAATCTTCTATCATAGGTGCATGTATAGTAATATATGATTAAGATTTAATTAATTTTTATATTCTTATTTAGTAACCATCAATTGTGTCGTCATAAAAAATTTAACAAAAAGGTCAGTTAAATACCAAATGCAAATGTCAAAGATCAATTTCCTAATCTTGATTTAAAAAAATTAAAAAATAATATTCTTAATATTATTGTCATGGAAGGAACGAAATATCTAGAATTACCCTAAATTTTCCGATATCTACATTATCACCCGTGTTTAAAACTAAACCATCAAAACCCAAAACCACAGATCCGAAAACGTTCGCGTTCTCTATCTTTATCTCTGCACTAGCTAAAGCCCAAGCGGCTACAGAAGCACAGAGCCGCACCTGTCCCTCCTGTCTTAGTCGAACGTTTCTGCTTCCAATAACAATCAAAAGGTAAAATCAAAGTTGTCGAATGTTCGGATTTGCAATTTATAATATATTGCATATAGAATACAATCGTGGTTCATTGGATTATCTGTTTTCTTGTTAATTCTTAGATCTGTTTTTCTAGGGGTTGTTTAGTCAATTTGATAAAGGTAGTTAAGGCTTTGATTTGTTGTATGATCTTTGAATTCTAATATGAAGATTGTTTATGTTAGGGTTTTAGCTAGATTTTAGACCTTATTTGACTTTTACTTGATAAAAGTGTTCGTTTTTTAAATGAATTGATGAAAATGTTGTTGTTTTATGGAGGAATAATCAAAATCCTCGTGTTTTGTTACAAGGAGTACTGATTTTTGGGCGAATATTTTATGTAGTCAATAAGTGAAAATTTTTAGTTAGAAGTTTTTTTTTAATTAAAACAAATTGGGTTTATTGTTTGTGTGGCTTTAGGGTAAGTTTGGGAGTTGATGGCGTCAAAGTTACAACAGTTGCAATCCAAGGCATGCCAGGCGTCAAAGTTTGTGTCACAGCATGGAACTGCTTACTACAAGCAGTTGTTGGAGCAGAACAAGCAATACATTCAGGAGCCACCCACTGTGGAGAAATGTAACTTGTTGTCAAAACAATTGTTTTACACTCGTCTTGCTAGGTTATTTTCTTTAACCTTTTCTTATCTTTATATTTCACTTCAGTTTTTATTTTGGTTTGGCAGGAGTTCTAATGACCACTAAATGGATACGAATGTCTTGACACCATGCTGCTTAGTCTAAGCACTTTTGAATTTTTAAAGTCAAAGTATGAGCTCTGTCTAATATCTCTAGTGGAATGTGCTGTGTTCTGTTGACATTACTTAATTCATTAGTAATGTATGTCTGTTATAGGTACAATTGATTCCTAATTGATTTATACTTATCATAGGTGCTTTTGAACCTTTAGTTTCTTATAAAATTTTATCTGTTCAGTTATTGAGGGGTGTACAAGATGTATGTGCATTATTTTGCTTGACTTTACTGCTCAATCCTTTGCTTCAGACTAGCTATTGTTGCAAACCATGCATATCATATATTTTGGTTGCGGTGATATCCTCACTATACATTGTTTATCCCCTTTTTAAAGCCTTGGTTTTGGCATTTGTTTGTGTTGCTGTGTTTACAACATATAAACTCCTACTAGTGCTGTTTCTTTCTTTAAGCACTTATTTGTTTGAGAATGTACTTCTCATTGCTGATTGATGGGATTATTTTGTCACGAGGGCTGTTTGGAATTTTTTTTTAATTTTTCTTCAAGGTTGTGCTTGGTTCTTTTTCCTTTTATTTCATTTTTCTCCTTTGTTTGTTGTAAAAGTAATTCTTTCTTGTGTAAAAGGCTTGTTATGTAAAATAACTAAGTAGTAAAAGTAATTCTTTCTTGCGTAAAAGCTCAATATGTAAAATAACTAAGTTCTTTTTCCCCTCTTTTCATTTTTTTTTAAAATTTTATGGGGTGAGCCACATATTGCATAAAGTAAAGATGTCTTTGGTTTTCTGCGTTTGCAGCATGATAAGCATCTGTCAAAAACTTTCAAACAATGACAATTTTGAATTATTTGCTCTATGAGATGTTGAATCTCAATGATTTTAGTTTCTCTTATGAGTTCTTGTATTTATGAATTGGAGGGAAAACCTATGAGCACTAGCTACGTGAAAGAACTCATGATAGTTAATGTGAGATGTTGCTGAACTAGCATTCATGCAGAGTCTTGATTATAATATCTCTCCATCTCTTAGAATCATTGTTAAACTGCAATTACATGACAATATATGATGGTTTAGAAAAGCCATGTAAAAAATGTTTTCAGTGCCTGGGTATCATCCATTTCGAATTTTAAAATCTAGTCCTTTGTACACTTTGTTTCTTAGTCGCTAAGAGAATTCTATATTGATAAGAGTAAAAATCAGCTCCGTCAACATCAAGATATAAAGCATGGGGCAGGAGGGAGATGGATGATTTCTAAGGCTAGGATGATGGTTGATTTCTGTTAATATGGTTGAAATTACCATATCTGTACATTGTTAAAATTAAAGGAGTTCCATTATCTCTGATTCCAGGTAGGATAAGCTGATGCATCTAATGGTTCATTATTTTAACCGCCTAGTCTTAGTTCTTTTCTGGATTCCCTCTCACAGTTGCACTTGCAGAAGGATGGTGAAAGACACATGAAGTAATACATTTTAGCTGATCAACTTTGGGGGGTGGGGGGAGGTGGCGGCGGGGAAGGTAGTAAAACATGCTTCCTATCAACTCTCGGTAACAGACATGTTAAAACCAGAACAATAAGTCGCTTTTGTTTGTCTTTTATAAGAACTGAATGTTTCGAAGCATGTGAATGTGTTTGTCCATCTGGCATCTTTTTGCTCTCCTTGTTGACTATTATGACAATGTGCCTGATGAGGTTTTTCACTCTGCTTATTAACATTTTCAATTCTTCATAAAGGCACTCATTTAGGTGACAATTAGCATCCCAAGCACATATCTTGCTGATCCAATATATTGTGACTATGTATATGACTGCCTTTGGTTATGCATGTATGTGCTACCCAACTTCTTTATTGCATGTATGTGCTACCTAACTTCTTTATTGCTTCAGTATTCCCACAAGGCGTGAGGCATTCTGGAAGGAACTCGACTATGTCAAGAATTTTTGGAAGAACAGGCAAGATCTTAAGGTTGAGGATGCTGGCATTGCTGCATTGTTTGGTCTGGAGTGCTTTGCCTGGTTTTGTGCTGGCGAGATTGTGGGAAGGGGATTCACTTTCACTGGGTACTATGTCTGATGTCTGGGGACAAACACTTAGTAAAAGTGTTTCTGGGGGAAGAATATGTAAGCTTCCTTGTGTGATTGATTCGCGGCCACTGTTCATGCAAATTTTCATTGTTTCTGCAAAATTTTTGAAGCTGAGAAATCAGTGGGTAACTTTGGTAGCCTCAATAATTTTTGTATCCAAAGTGATCTGAGGTTGACAATGACAAACCTTGCTGTTGTTTTGCTATCTTCATCAGAAGTTACTGCTACTGCTACCCATGATTGACAAGATTAAAATTATTAAAAACCTTGCTCTTGTTTTGCTATCTTCATCAAAAGCTACTGCTACTGGTACCCATGACTGATAAGATTAAAATTACTAATGGGCTCACTCTTCTCCTCCAATTTATTTGTTGGATGTTGGTTACTTGATCTCTTTAATCGTTTCAGGGTGTGCATGCATGTTGAGTCCTGCAGGCAAATTATGCCCATGCAGGTTGATGAACTCATGTGGATCAAATTTAACTTTCTTTCATGATGATTTTTGGCAGACCGTTTAGGTTGATCAAGTGATTATAAATTTATAATTTTCTTCAGCGGGGGCATTTGTTAAGCTAATAATTGCATTCTCAGACTCCCATCTACGCCAGTGTGTTTGCTTGCATTTTATGCTTGCCTTGTACATTTCTGCTTCTCTATGTCCTGCGCATCCCCTGTCGGTGTTACGGCTTCAATTTTGCTGCCAAGATTTCTTGCTTAAACCAGAAACTTGTTCCCGTTTACAGGTCATTTAAACCCATGAGCTGATTTTCATGTTCTTTCAGAAACATTCAGGAAAAAAAAATTACGCTACCCGTCTCCTCTTTTGCTTGGATGCTTGGCCGAGATGATTGAAGCAATCGATAAATACTTTTTATAAATTTGATTCGGGAAGAAAGAATGAGGCCTTTCCATGCCCACCTTCAAAGTAGCAATTATATTATACTTCAATTTACTAGAACGATAATTGGTATCTGACGACAACGGCCGCTAAATGATGGCTTTCCATCTGTTGGCTTGTGCTCTGAGTTGTCGGACATGCCATGTGGCTTATTGGCATTCGCTGGACAGATTCAGTTATTCAGACAAAAGAAGGCTAGTGGGTCGTAGTCTCTCTCTCTCTTGCTGAGTCCAGTCACAAAGTTGGACGGATTCAATTGCCTCCGGACAAGGGTATTCTAGTAATTTAATTTCTTCGTCAATAAACAGTTTTTTCTGCGCGGAGATCAAACCAACAAGAAGACCGCGGAGGGGACGGGAAACGAGAGAAAAAATGCTGCTTGGTGCGGTCGTCCCGTTTCGGACACGTGTCATAGCAGCATTCGCCTTTGTATTCATCATCGTCTTCTCCGAGACCGCCGATGCCATCAGCGATTCTCAGGTAACTCCACGATAAAAAGGTTTAAATTAAATATATACTGGATCCCGAATATATTTAGTTTTTTAATATTTGATGCAGGTCAAATGCAGCAGAACTTGTGTTGCACAGAACTGTAATTGTAAGCGTACTGCTTTCAATTTGTTCCCCTCAAAACTATTTATTTTTATATGTTTTTATAATTTCATAATTTATGTTTTTTTTTTTTATCGAAATGAAAATTTAGCTGTTGGGATTCGGTACGGGAAGTATTGTGGAGTAGGGTGGTCCGGCTGTCCTGGAGAGAAACCATGTGACGATCTGGATGCTTGTTGCAAGATCCACGATGAATGCGTCGATAAGAAAGGTGAATACATTGCTTTGCTGTTAAGTTTAATTCACTGAAGGCTCTTATGTGCAATTGTTTGTCATCCAATTTTCCAAAAAAATTAAAATTAACTTGCATTTGGTAATTCATAGAACAATTTTGTAAATTCATTTCAGAATTTAAAAAAATACATTATAATTTGGTATGACTTATCATAAGTATTTATTTAATCTCGAAAGTTCTTTTTAAAATTTTAATTTATTATTATTTAGTTATTTTTCTAGTAAAATTTTTAAAGCTTAAATAATCTATTTTGTATCTACTAACAAAATTTTAAATTTTAAACTTTTGGGAGTAGGAGTTGAAAAGGTTTTTTTTTAAATGTTAAAATATCTAAATTATTTTCTATTTATTTGATAATTTTATTTTATTTTTTTTATAACATAATTTTAAAAAACTTGTGTATTAATTAATTTTTTAATTTTTAATAAAAACTCTCATTGACAAATAACTCATAACTAAATAACTAAAATATTTTCTACCAAATAACTAAAATTTTTATAAGTAAAAGCTTACTTATAAAAGCTCTACTAATAAGAGCTCTATTGAAATAAGTTCTACTTGAAAAGCTATATTAAATGTAATTTAAAAAATAAAAAGCACAGACTCTAATATCGTGTATTTTGTATGTATTTTTTGTTTTTTAACTTATCCTTAACTTTAATATGGTTGAAGATACTGATTGAAAACTAAATTTGTTGCAAGACAATATTTACAATGTGCATCTTCTTGAACTTTATGGTACATAATTGTATATGTAGCTAGGAAGTAGTAACTCTATGATGCCATGGGATTTTGCATTGCAGTCAACATATCAATAATATTGCACTCCATTCACTGGAGTAGTTCTCTATGTTCACATAGCTAGGCAAGTTAAATTGCTTCTAAGAATACGAAACAACAAATATATATAATGTAGGACAAAAACCTGGTGATTCTTTGGTTTTTCTGCAAGTGCATTGACTTGTAACGTTTGTAATATCAGGATTGACAAATATTAAATGCCACGAGAAGTTTAAGAAATGCATAAAGAAAGTACAGAAATCCGGGAATGTCGGATTTTCTCGGGAATGTCCCTATGACACAGCGGTGCCCACTATGGTACAGGGTATGGACATGGCAATCTTACTGAGCCAATTAGGCGACTCAAAGTTTGAACTATAACTTGTAGTTTCTGAAGGATTATTATATATGGGAAAGAGGAACCCCCTATTCTTCAGATGCATGCATTCATTGTATGGAAATTGATTTTAGAAGAATTTATAGAGATGTGGACGTTGTCCCTGGTTTTGTGATTCTTTTACTAGCACTTGAGTGAATAATTTACACTATGATTGCTTATTTGCAAGATTAAAAATCGAGAAATGCTTGTCCGGCCTGGTGGTTTAATATTTCTTTGCATTTGTTTCACTTTCACTAACAATCAGCACAAGGGTGTGTTGAGTATGATCCAGTCATTGGAGAAGGATTTCCAGCAGTATGAATTTGAGATGAATTTGAGACTAATTATATATATTGGCATGTGAGACCTTTTCCTTCAGGGATGTTCATTCTGGAGAAAGCAAAAACATTATCCCCTTGGCTGATGCTTGACACACAAGGACTTGGATTTTGATTTGATTTGATATATCTATTTTTTTCAGTGTTAGAACCACTCTTGCCTTTCAAAGAACTTGCAGTCCATGATCAATATATGATTAATGCTAATGATGATGATGATTATTTAGCTACAATTTGTTTATGTTTTTAAGAAGTATATATAAGCAAGCAATCAGGGGCATACTGCATGCAAGACAAGCAATCCGAGTTTGGTGGATCTGATTCAACCTGTTAGAATTTTTGTACCTGAAAGACCCCAGTGGCTCAGTTGTATATTTTAATATTAGCTGAATTTGACAAGTAATAATTTCCCAAGTACCGAAAACATCTTTGAAAATACTTATTGTGCAGTTTTGTGCTTATAGTCGAAAACATTGATGGTGACGGTGATGTAAATGTAAGTGTTAAGAGAGCAATGCCACGACCCGTTTACCTTTCTTTGACTAAGACATATCTTACCTGGGTGGATAGGGCGGGCTGGCCTAATGCCTACGCGTGTAAGAATTTGGTTAACTACAATCATGCAAGAAATCATACGCAAAACGAGTTCAGTCTTACGCGTTCCAGAGAAACGCTTTTTGCGTGTAGATTGGGCCAACCTCGTCTCGACACGTGCAGTCTCAAATACTTTTAAAGACTTCTAAAGGAGGAAAATTTGTGCAGGGCAGTCCTATCACTTTGGTAAGGCTGAGGAAGAAGGATCAGCTCGAAGATTTTGCCATTTGGTGAAATAAGTGTCCCACAACGAGACCTACTATTTTTTTCAATTAAATTTTAGTGGTTCATAGTGTTTAATCTTAGTGGCGAGGTTGAAGGGTAGATCTGACTTCGAAAAGCTTTTTTTCTTTTACGATATACGAGCGGGAAGGGGAGGGGATGAAGGAAGGGGAGAAGAAAGGAGTATAGGGAAATAATTAAAATTAAATTTTATTATTTAATTTAAAATAAAATTTGATAGAAAAAAATTATAATTTTTTTGATAAATTTATTATTTCTCTTAAATATTAAACTAACTGTATTAGTAGTGAACTATAATTTAATATTAATGTCAAATTTTTTTAATGTCAAAAAATCTTAAAATAATTTGAATTTCACTAAGAAGGTAAGAATTTAAATTTCTCTTATATTGAAAATTAAAGCATTCAAAATTACCCTTCAACTTTTTTACTTGTTTAATACATTAATATAGAAATATATATATAAGAATGCAAAGGGTGATAACATATTAAGGAAGTCTGTTCCAAGCAGTAGATCTTCCCCAGTATTATTGAATGCGAAAAAGGAACTTCTGCATCTGAATGGTAGGACCTGAACAGGTCTCGTATATTTATTGCTGAAGAATTGCTTTCCGCTTGTAGAACCGAATGCTACCTGTGTAGGAATGTAACATTCACTCGGTAAGCACGCTTCTATGATAAGCGAGCTAACTGCTCCTGTATCAATAAGAGCAGTTAATGCCACCTGGCATTGTTCCGTCACCTTCAGTATAATCTTGACATATGGTCGAAAGAATACCGTATTATTGATGATGAGAGTGCTTGCTAGCTTTACTGGTAGTTCGGGATGTTCTTCTTGGATCATGGAGACCGTTGAGACTTCATCCTCTTTAGAATATTCTAAAGAAGAATATTCTTCTGTTTCATCGTCTGATTCTTCCGATGCTGTAAATACAGCATGGGTTGGTTCTGTACTCCATGTGTACCAGTCGTCTTCAAATCCTGGGTGGTCTATCAGCTGTAGTAATTTTACAGATACCTGTTTCTTGGATTTGCATTGCTTGGCATACTATCCATTTTATCCACATATGAAGCATCTCCCGCTTGATCTGGCCTTCTTTCTTCTCTTGACGAATTTGTACTTCTTTCCCTTGTAATGCCTCCATTTTTTGTGCTTCTTGTGTGATTTTTGTATCATAATAGGATACAAAAATATGATAATAATAATAAGATAGATATTTATATGCACAGTGATACATGTGTATCATGTAGTAACATTATTACAGTATGGTCCCAAGGGGACAGATGTAAAGTAAAGTAGTATTGCATTATTAAACTAATGCAATGATTATAATAAAGGAAAGGTCCTGAAGAGGACACGTGTAAAGGTAAACATTATTGATAAGGATCGATAATGGGCCGCGATAAACAGGCTTGTCATAAAAAGGGACGCATTGACATTGTATAGAGCAGAGCTTAATAGCGAGTGCAATTTCCTTTGTAAGTGAGTTCTTATAAGCAGCTGATCCTTATTTTATTAAAAATACAAAAGTGGTATCAGAGCCAGTTTTCCCAAAAGGAAAACCTCCTGGAATCTTATTCACTGAGTATACTCTGTGGTTGCAGCTTAGTCTGAACTTCCACAACAGAAAGGCAAGTAAGATTATTGTGTCCAATTTATTTTGTCCACCTACCTTTTCTAAGCCTTATTAAACAGTTCCAACAGGACCTGCCCAGCCAGGAGAGCCGTTTCAAGGTCATACCGGAAATACCTAGTGAGTCCAAGAAAAGTCATGGAAAACCAAAATAACCAAAACCAAATAATCACCACATCATCTGTTGCAGTTCAACCCACTGCACCACATATAAGAAACCATCATGCCCAAATCCAAGATGGAGTTGAGGGAATTCCAACACTCAATTATCATCTCGAAACCCGAGAAGATGAAAACCACGAAAGAAGCGTCGAGTCCTTGGACTAGATCCTCTAGACCCATTCCGGTTTTACCACGTAAACCAAACACTAAACTCCCTCAAAGCGTTGGTAAACACTGTGCGGCCAAGGCTCAAAACAGTATACAAATCCTCAGAATTGAGGGTGCACTCTATTGCATCCAGAGCAAAGGCCTACCAAAAGAAGAACCTTGTTTTTCTTCCCAACTGGATAAACGAGTACGAGTAAAACAACGAGCCTCAGCAGTGCGTAGGGAGCTTAATATAGGAAGGCTTCAGGACGGTAGAAGCTCAGTATCATTCCCTACTGAGACTCAACCACTTTATCCATACGAGCAGTGCCAGCTCAGAAACAAACCACCTTCAGTATACACCCATATGCCAAGGAGATCTGCCTCCACCAGATACATGGGATCTATTTCCATGATAAACACTCCAGACACTAAGAACGAGACAGTTCGAGAATCCTAACAAGGGGTTGCTTCAGCAAAATGGATGATCCAGAGGTTAATCTAGAAGAGTTCGGATCGATTGAAAAATCAGTCAACTGAGGAAACCTAAATGCTGTGGAGCAGAATCATGCTCTCAGAGATCTATTAGTTAACCAACAAGCAATGATGCTAGAACTAAAAGAGATCAAGGAGGAGGTCAAGAAGATCAAGAGGAAAGACACGAGGATGACTAGCAAATAGTTATCCCAGCTGTATGAAGGACAGTCCTCTGGAGTAAGAAAGATTAGCATGGTAAGCAAATGCAGGGCAAGCCAACTAATAGGCTTGACAGGAGCTGATGACGAAGAGGAAATGCGTAGAATAAAGGAATGCTTCGAAACTCTATACTAGAAAAAAGACAAGCCATCTAAACCATGGCATATATTGGAAGAGAATGCCTTTGGAAACTGCCAGAAAGTATTTTGGAAAAGCTACAAGCAGCACCAAACCTACCTGTGGCCGATCTATGCCACAGGATGGGGAGATGATGTCGGCCAAGAGATGAAGTTAGATATGACGAGTTCAGAAAAAGAGTCAGGATCTTTTTCAGACGAAGGAGAAAAAATCACTATGATTCCCCTCGATCCTCGATTTACAAGACACCTAGAGACAGGACAAAGCTTGACAGTCACTGGACAACATCAACAACAGCCACCTCCAGCACAGTAGTATCAACCTCCACTACAGATTGCCAATCCGGAAGATGTAGCAGAATCATAGATTCCTGGAGGAACACCAATCATTCCACCAAAGTATGATCCCATGTCCCGAAATATCGAGCACTAGGATAGGAGAATATGAGTGGGATACTCGTGTTCACATGGGACACTCCATATCAGGCAAGATGTTCTGGAATATTGATCAGATTAAGCTAAAAAAGAGAATGGTTTATTTTGAAAAAATGCTAGCCTGGTACGAAGGAGAATGCCAGAGAGTGCCACAATTGACAAAGAGAGAAGTTACACTCAGATTAGTAGCGGGCTTTGTTGGATCGCTCAGGAGATGGTGGATAGTGAGCACAACAGCCGAAGAAAGGACGGAGCTGTTGAACAGGGACAACCCATACACGGCAGTAGTTGACAAACTGGCAATCGATTTCATGGGTCCCTACCAGATTGATCAGGTCATGGCAGAAAAATAATTTCTGCAAAACAAGTGTTGTGACGTCAGACAATTGAAGGACTATTATATGGCTCAAGAAAAGCTATATTATACTTTCAATAAGAAGATGGATACAATACACCAGGCATTCGTATTTAATATACCCAGACCTATAGCTGAGATGATAGAGGTTAAGTTCAGAAGTGAGTAGTCACAGACTTGACTCAATACAGCTTCGCAGCACTCTACTAAATGGGGATAGAATTAATCCAGAACCATTGCAGATCTCGGGATCTGAAGAAACACATGAAGCAACTAGAGCAATCTTCTCTACAGAAGTACTGTAACGACCAACCGAACAAGTTCGGATGCCAGCATAGTGATAAATCTTGCAACTGTAAGATACAGAAATCACACAAAAAGCACAAAAAATAGAGGCCTTACAAGGGAAAAAAGTACAAATTCGTCAAGAGGTGAAAGAAGTCCAGATCAAATGGGAAATGCTTCATATGTGGAAAAAGAATCTTATGCCAAGTAATGCAAATCCAAGAAATGGGTGCCTGTAAAATTACTACAGCTGATAATCGAAAACATTGATGGTGACGGTGATGTAAATGTAAGTGTTAAGAGAGCAATGCCACGACCCGTTTACCTTTCAGTCTTACGCGTTCCAGAGAAAGGCTTTTTAGCGTGTAGATTGGGCCAACCTCGTCTCGACACGTGCAGTCTCAAATACTTTTAAAGACTTCTAAAGGAGGAAAATTTGTGCAGGGCAGTCCTATCACTTTGGTAAGGCTGAGGAAGAAGGATCAGCTCGAAGATTTTGCCATTTGGTGAAATAAGTGTCCCACAACGAGACCTACTATTTTTTTCAATTAAATTTTAGTGGGTCCTAGTGTTGAATCTTAGTGGCGAGGTTGAAGGGTAGATCTGACTTCGAAAAGCTTTTTTTCTTTTACGATATACGAGAGGGAAGGGGAGGGGATGAAGGAAGGGGAGAAGAAAGGAGTATAGGGAAATAATTAAAATTAAATTTTATTATTTAATTTAAAATAAAATTTGATAGAAAAAAATTATAATTTTTTTGATAAATTTATGATTTCTCTTAAATATTAAATTATCTGTATTAGTAGTGAACTATAATTTAATATCAATGTCAAATTTTTTTAATGTCAAAAAGTCTTAAAATAATTTGAATTTCACTAAGAAGGTAAGAACTTAAATTTCTCTTATGTTGAAAATTAAAGCATTCAAAATTACCCGTCAACTTTTTACCTTGTTTAATACATTAATATAGAAATATATATATATATATATATATATATAAGAATGCAAATGGTGATAACATACTAAGGAAGTCTGTTCCAAGCAGTAGGTCTTCCCCAGTATTATTGAATGCGAAGACAGAACTTCTGCATCCGAATGGTCCTGAACAGGTCTCATATATTTTATTCTTTGAAGCTAACCGACTTGTAAGCGAATGCTACTGTGTAGGAATGTAGCATTCACTTTCGGTAAACGCAACTACGTGATAAGCGGTATTGCTCACTGTATAAATAAGAAGCGATTAATGCCACGGCATTGTTCCGTCACCTTGATATAATCTTGACATACGGTCGAAAGAATACCGTGTGCGATGGTGAGAGTGTTTGCTAGCTTTACTGGTATTTCGGGATGTTCTTCTTGAATCATGGAAACCGCTGAGACTTCATCCTCTTTAGAATATTCTGAAGAAGAATATTCTTCTGTTTCATCGTCTGATTCTTCCGATGCTGTAAATACAGCATGGGTTGGTTCTGTACTCCATGTGTACCAGTCGTCTTCAAATCCTGGGTGGTCTATCAGCTGTAGTAATTTTACAGATACCTGTTTCTTGGATTTGCATTGCTTGGCATACTATCCATTTTATCCACATATGAAGCATCTCGAAACGATGATCGGCCTTCTTTTCTTCTCTTGGAATTTGTACTTCTTTCCCTTGTAATGCCTCGTTTTTGTGCTTGTGTGATTTTTGTATCATAATAGGATACAAAAATATGATAATAATAATAAGATAGATATTTATATGCACAGTGATACATGTGTATCACGTAGTAACATTATTAGAGTATGGTCCGAAGGGGACAGATGTAAAGTAAAGGGGACAGATGTAAAGTAAAGTAGTATTGCATTATTAAACTAATGCAATGATTATAATAAAGGAAAGGTCACGAAGAGGACACGTGTAAAGATGAACATTATTGATAAGGATCGATAATGGACCGCGATAACCCAGGCTTGTTTATAAAAGGGGCGACTTGGCATTGTATAGAGCGTAGCAATAAGCGAGTGCAATTTCGTAAGTGAGTTCTTATAAGCGGTGATCCTTATTTTAATAAAAATACAAAAATGGTATTAGAGCGACTTTCCCAAAAGGAAAACCCCACGGAATCTTATTATTTGAGTATCTTTCTGTGGTTGTAAAACAATCGAACCCACGACAAAAGGCAAGTAAGATTATTGTGTCGATTTATTTTGTCCACCTACGGCTTTTCTAAGCCTTACTAAGCAGTTCAGCGGGACTGCCAGTCGGGAGCCGTTTAGTCATCTTGAAAATACCTGTGTAGTCGAAAAGTCATGGAAAACCAAAATAACGAAAACGATAATCATCACACCATCTTTGCGATTGACCACTGCACCACGTATAAGAAACCACCATGCCCCGAAATCCAAGATAGAGTTGAGGGGAATTCGGCCTTTCAATTATCATCTCGAAACCGAGAAGATGAAAACCACGAAAGAAGCGTCGGTCGCTTGGTAGATCCTCTGGGCCCGGTCGGTTTTACCACGTAAACGAACAAAAACTCCGCCGGGCGTTGGTAAACCTTTGTGCGGCCAAGGCTTAAAGCGATTATCAAATCCTCGGGGTTGAGGTGCGCTCTATTGCATCCGGCGAAGCTACGAAAAGAAGAACCTTGTTTTCCTCACATTGGATAAGCGAGTACAAGTAAAACAACAGGCCTCAACAGGTGCATGAGGAGCCTAATATAGGAAGGCTTCAGGACGATAGAATCTCAGTATCATTCCCTACTGAGACTCGACCACTTTATCCATGCGGCAATACCAAGCTGCGAGAAGCAGACCACGCCCGGCGTACACCGCATGCGAGGAGATCTCCTCCACTAGATCACATGGGATCTATTTCCATGATAAACACTCAGAACAAATCGAGAGCGAGGCGGTCAGGAATCAATCAACAAAGGGTTCTTGACAAAATAGATGATCGAAAGGTTAATCTAGAAGTTGAGCCGATTAAAAAATCAGTCAAGCTGGGAAATCTAAATCTTTGTGGAGCGAGAATCACGCTCTCGAGAGATCTATTAGTTAACAATAATGAATGATCTTTAGAACTAAAAGAGATCGAGGAGGAGTCGAAGATCGAAGGAAAGACACGAGGATGACTAGCAAATAGTTATCAGTGCATGAAGGATAGTCCTGCAGAGTCGGAAAGATCGGCATGGTAAGCAAATGCGGGGCAAGCAGTAATAAAGCAGCGGAGGCTGATGAAAGAGGAAATGCGTAGAATAAGGGAATGCTTGAAACTCAATCTAGAAAAAGACAAGCCATCTAAACCATGGCATATATAGGAAGAGAATGCCTCACGAAGCTGCCGAAAGTATTTTGGAGAAAACTAAAAAAGACCGCAAAACCTACCCGTGGCGTCATGCCACGGATGGGAGATGATGTCGGCCGAAGAAGCCCAGAAGTTAGATATGGCGAGTTGAAAAAAATGAGTCGAGGATGCTTGCTTTGACGAAGGAGAAAAGTTCATTATGATTCCCCGATCCTCGATTTACAAGACAACGAGAGCGAGGACAAAGCTCGGCGGTCAACTGAACAACCCGACAACGACCACCTCCAAAGCGGCGATGTCGGCCTCATTTCTGATTGCCAATCAGGAAGATGTAAGCGAGAATCATGGGTTCGGAGGAACACCGTCATTCGCGCATGATCCCGATGTCCGAAATATCGAGCCTTAGGGCGGGGAGAATATGAGTGGGATCTTCGTATTCACGTGGGACACTCCATACCAGGCAAGATGTTGGAACATTGATCGATTAAGCTAAAAAAAGAGAATGGTTTATTTCGAAAAAATGCTGCACAGTGCGAAGGAGAATGCGAAAAGTCTGCCGCAACCCGACAAAGAAAGCGATTCTGGCTCGAGTTAGTAAGCGGGCTTTGTTGGATCGCTTCGGAGATGGTGGATAGTAGCCACAACACAAAGAAAGGAGTTGTTGAAACGGGGACAACCCGTACAGCGATAGTTAATGGGCGATCGATTTCGTGGTCCTCTTAAATTGATCAGTCGTAGCGAAAAAAATAATTTACAAAAACAAGTGTTGTGGCGTCGGACAATTGAAGATTATTATATGACTTCGAAAAGCTATATTATACCTTGATAAGAAAGCGGATCTGATCTGTGGCGTCGTATTTAATATGCCCCGGCGCATGGCCCCGAGATGATTGAGGTTAAGTTCGAAGTGGCGATCCACGAGACTTGACTCAATCTGACCTCGCGGCTATTAAATGGGGATGGAATTAATCCATAACCATTGCGAGATCTCGGATACGAAGAAACACGTAAACAACTAGAAGCAATCTTACCCTGAAATCTTTGTAGCGACCAAACCGAACAAGTTGAGATGCGGCGTAGTGATAAATCTTGCAAGCGTAAGATCTGAAAATCATAAGCCGCCTGAAATTGAGGCCTTACAGGAAAGAAGTACAAATTAGTCGAGATTAAAGAAGTCGGTCGAATGGGAGATCTTGTAATATGTGGAAAAAAGAGATATTATGCCAGCGATACAAATCCAAAATGGGTGGTACATAAAATTACTATAGGCGATAGACCACCCAGGGATTTGAAGGCGGTAAATCTGGCGTGGATGTCTGAAACCAACCCGTGCTGTATTTCTGACATCGGAATAATTAGGCGGCAAAGCGAGAAGAAGATTGTTCTTGAAAATATTACGAAGAGGATGAAGTCTCGGCGATCTCGTGATCGAAGAACATCGAACTACAGGTAAAGCGTGAAACTCTACCATCGATGTCGGTATTAACTTTCGGCCGTATGTCAAGATTATCTTGAAGGTGACGAAACAATGCAGTGGCATTAAGCTGCTGCTTATTGTCTGAGGAAGCGATCGGCTTCGGCTTATCGCGCGAAGCGTGCTGCAGTGTGAATCTTTGCATTCTCTGCGAGGTAACATTCGGTTTTGCAAGTGGGAAGCGATTCTTGGCCAATAAATATATGAGACTGTTAGTCTTTGCCCATTAGGATCGAAGTGCCTTAACCGCATTCGATATCTTTTGATAAGAAACCTCTTCTTGAAACGAACTTCACTTGTTTGTTATCACCACTAGCGTTCTTCCGCGAAGGATTCTCGTACACCATTCTTGATCCGTCTAGTAAGCCCAAATTTCTTGATTCTTAGGTGTGCGGCAAACTTTGCACTTTTGGAGGAGGTGAAAGAAGAAAAAACAAAACATACGACCCGGACGATCCGAGTTGAAGAAGCGACGAGGCCGTGCTCGAGTGTTGCGGGAAAATTCCCGAATAAGTTAGTCAGGAAAAACAACGTAGCTTTCGCTATAAGGAAAATTGGAGCATGCCACACCAGGCGACCTACGTCTAGGTATGCCTCGCGGATGAGGAGCTATCTAAACAGGAGATCGATCGCTTCACCCAGGACACCGAAAGCTCGTCGGACCGCCGAAAGTCAGGTGGGCGGCCCGATCTTACATGTCAACAAACATTGAGAATAGATCGTGGCGAGAAGAGGCGGTGATGAAGCTTCTATGGCTTCGATATTGCGCATGGATATCAGTTATCCCGTCCACGTAGATCGCACACTGCTGAAAAGGATAGTTGGGGCTAAGATCTTTTGGTTTGACATGAAGTCCATGACTTTTAGCGGTCGGCATAAAAGAAGCGACAAACATAAGACAACCTTTGTGGTACCCCACGGGGAACGCTACGAATAGAGCGTAATGCCAATCGAGCTAAAAAATACAACCCGAGAATTCTAAAAGCGGGATGGATGAGGTGTATCGTCAATCTCGGTTTTTGCCTTGTCTACATCGTGGCGCGTTAATCTTTAGCAAAAGTGTTGAAGACCCACACCGTACAAAGATTAAATTCGAGGAAGCCCAACCTGCAAACACGGGTTAGTGCTCTCTGCGAGTCAAAAATGCGAGATAGGAGTCAATGAGATTGATTTTCTTGGCTTCTACGTATAAAGAGGGATACATCGTTCCTCGGCCCACGCATGGCGAGAAAATATCTCATTTCGGATGGCGACCCGGTAAAAGCACGTTCATTTTGGGAATTATTAATTATCTTGCCGTCGTGAGGGATCGACAAAGATAACTAGTCGAGATCTCGAAAACCAGCGTAAAGAAGGGAGCCCACAATGGTCGAGAAAGGCAACGACAATTGTTAAAGCATTAAAAGAAAAATGCCGAAACAACCTTTGCTTTAAAGATTCAGGATGATGGGCGGCTCAAATCCTGGGAGGGGCCCATTGGTGACAATTATTGGGGAAACGGCTTATTAATTGAGGATAAGGATGGAAAGCGAGGAAAGTGTGTGCTATAAATCGGGCGATTGACAACTTGAATCCATTATCCTTGCAAATCGAAAAAGAGTCACTACGATCAAAGGGGATTAAGAAATTCCAATTCTTTCTTGCCTTTGTCTTTTCATCATCGAAGCAGTACAATCCTCTGAAGTCTTCTCGAGAAGAAGAAAAAAAGAGATCTTTGATCTTAGCTAACCAAGGTGGGCAAAAGCTTCTGTCGATTCAAGTTTAAAGTCCAGGCGTAAAAGGAAAATCAATCTTTTGTGAAACTTCCTCTCGAGGCATATTAACTTGCTTATAGGAGAGTCTTTGAACAACTTTGTAAAGAGCAAGCCATTCAGGATGGATCTCGAGAAAAATCGAATCACGAGAATGGACCAAGCCGCACCTTTTTTTCTGACAACTTTAGGAGGTTAGTCGAGCTGCCCTCGGATATCGAGAAAATGATATTGAAAAGGTAATGGATTTTAAGGAGGACACCGACATGAGAACCTTCCAGGAAGTGTGGAATCGATGGCGAAGCAAGGGAGTTAAGACCCAGCGAAGGATAGAACCATCACGAGTTCTTTGGAGCCATTTCGGATCTAGAAAAAATGAATAAAACCATCTTGGGGTAACTCAGGTGCTTAATTCGGAAGGGATGAAGAGTCGATTTTGGGCCAGTACACCATGGCGCTCATGAAAATAAGCATCTTAAATATTTTGGCTTTTCTTAAATATGTACCATTTTGTTATCTGTTTGAACCATATCTCGATCCATGCTCGGTGAGAGATCTGATAAAAGCGGATGATTAAATAGAATGATGGCACCCGTTATTCGATGACCAAGCTAAATACTCATCGCGAAAGTAGGATACGGATCTGACGTCCAGCGTAGTCATCCTACTGTTGAAGGATATCTAGGGAAGATCGAAGAACCGACCATCGGGGTGATTAACCAGCGTAGAGAAAGAAGAAATAGACACCATGTGGGCCGGGATGCGCTACGGCCGAGGGAAGGCGTGCGCGTAAATGTATGGGAATGAAACCCATGTATGATACTGCGGTCAATACCCAGGAAGTCTTCTACACTCTTGAACTCTTACACACCAAGCCATAAAGAATGCTCGAGATACATGGAGATAGGCATGCGAAGAGGAATATCACAATCTTCTGGCGACTACCTCATCAGGCATGGTAGAAAGATGAGGTAATCCCGTTGGAAGACTACCTCGATGGCCTCGGCTGGCCCGATAAAGGAGGATGGTGCGGAACCGCGGGGCCTGGAGGACCCGGCCATACTAAGCATCAGCCAACCTGAAAGTGAACTAGACCAGGTTGGACTGGTGGAACCCGAGGAGGAAGGCGATGAGGAATGTTGGCCATAAAACAAACCATTAGCCACTGTTAATCTTATAATAATGATTTTGATGATAAAAAATTATATGTTCATGATTAAAGTGTTGGGGCTATTAAAAAAAGAATTTTCTAAAAGCAATACACTTGTTTAAAGTTAAAAATGATGAAGCTGGAAATTAACGGTGAGCGTTTATTGGAAAAGCGGTGAAGCGAGATAATTTCTGATCTTGAACATGTTACATGTTAAATTAATGAACCGTTTATTTAAAGCAATTGCGATAACTTAGGTAAGGAGAAGTTCTCTGTCTTGAACCGTTTATTTAAAAGCGGCTAGCAAATAACTTCCGGTGAGTAGAAGTTCTACAGTCTTGAACCGTTTATTTAAAGCGGCTAACAGATAACTTCCGGTGGTAAAGTTCTCTAGTCTTGAGCCGTTTATCAAAAGCGGAGGATTCTACATTTTTGTAGGTTCTTTTCTTGGAAATAAGCGGTGATCGCGATAAAGTTAACGACAATGACCGTTTGTTTGAAGTCAAAGGATAGCGCTAGTTGGAAATTCAAAGCGGCTAACAGATAGAGACAAGCGGCGTCCGATTATTCTCGAGAAAAGTCAATAGCGGCTAGTTTTCAGCTCAGTATAAAAAATCGATCAAATTCAAACAATAGTGATCCGACATTTGATATTTGAGCTTCTGCTCTTGAAAGCAATCTTTGAGCTTGATTGTGTTTCATTTCATTCCGCCGCATTAAAATTTCAATTGTAATCATTTGGAGTGTGTGAGAGATTATTTGTTATTAAATCTCTTTTCGTTGAGTGATTGTAAGTGTTGGGAAAGCTCTTGGGTTGAGAAGATTGGGTTTAATCTCTTATTGTAAAGGTTAATTGACACCTTGGAAGTCAAGTGTAAGTGTTTGAAGCCTTGGAGGCTTGCGTAGTGGAATCTCCGAGCCGGTGTGCTTGGAGCGTGGGCGTAAGCGCGTTGGCGAACAGCGTAAAAATTCAAGTGTTTGATTTCTTTACTTTATCGCTTTTTAATTTGAGCATTGTTGAATTTATTCTTTTGATTTTGATTAAGACATTAGTTTTAATATTGTGCATTTTATTGGCTTAGTTTTAAAACGATTCACACCATAACTTGGGTAACCTTAAATAAATTTCAAGCCAGCAATCAGATAGTACGTGGCGGGGTATAATAGTGACTAATCTGAGAAGCAAAGTGGACTAACATCATAGTGGACGACTTTGCGAAGCATTGGTGATAATAATAGGAAAAACATCACGGAACTACAGGTAAAGCCGATGCACAACTCCTTGTCGATGTCGGTGATTCTTTTCGACCCGCGTGTCAAGATCATCTTTTGAAGGTGATAAACAATACCGTGTGGCGTTAAGCTTCTTTCTGCATAGATCTTTGGAAGCGGTCGGCTCGAAACTATCGCGAGCGTGCGTCTTAAGAATGCTACGTTCATATACATGTAGCATTCGATTATCACAATGTGACAAGCGATTCTTGATAATAAATATACAAGACACTGTTTGGGGTCACTGCCGTTCGGATCACGAGTTCTTGCTGCATTCAGTATCTTGGCGAAGATCTCTTGCAAGAGCAGACTTATTGGTACATTATCACCATTTCCATTCTTCCGTAAGGATTCTCACCTGCAATTTATTGATCGCTCAATGCCATGAGCCGAAAATTTCTTGATTCCCAAGCGTGCAAAAACACCATTTTTAGAGGGGGTAAAAGAAGAATAAAGCGGAACAAAGCGGCCCGGACGTCAGGTCCAAGTTTGAAGAAAGCTTGATGCCAACATATTTTTCTTAAAATAAGGATGAGTACTGAGAACTCAACTACGGAAATTGCACTCATTTAAGCTCTCACTACTATCTGATGCCAATCTTCCAGCTTTTATAGGCGGCAAAGTGCGTGTCCATTATTGATCGCTTATCGATAATGTTCACCTTCTGCGTGTCTCTTGGGGCGCTTTCGCTATTATAATTATGCATTACTTTAATAATGCAATGCTCACTTTCTTTACATTTGTTCGGCAGGACCGTACTGCAATAATCTCTGCTACGTGATACATGTATCGTTTATTGCATATAAATATCTATCACATTATTATTATTAGAAACCGTCTTGGATTTGAGCATGGTGGTTTCTTGTATGGTGGTGCGGTGGGGTGACTGCTGACCAGATGGTGTGGTGATTATTGTGTTTTGGTTATTTTGGCTTTCATGACTTTTCTTGGACTTCTTTTAGGTATTTTAGGTATGACGCCCAAAAGCGGATCTCACTGGCACAGAGGCGGTCTTGTTTGATTTTTATATCTTCTACCGATTCGCAAGATTTGTCAGCATGTTGGCTAGAACTTATTTGGTTGGTCGTTCTGATATAAGCGAGAAAGCGCTCGGATTCTTCCATATGTTTCTCTCGAGATCCACGAGATCTATGCAGTGGTTAGATTAATTCCATCGCGTTTGGTAGAATTTGCTGCGGTACGTATTGAGTTGGGTGCGTGGCTAACGGCAACACGAACTTAGCCTCGCGTCATCTTAAATTTATAGGTGGGGCATATTAAGTGCGAATGCAGGAGTGTATTGTATCTGTCTTGCTTATTGAAGGTATAATATAGCTTTTCTTGAGCCATTTAATAGTCCTACAATTGTCTAACGTCCATAATGACTTATTTTTGTAGAAATTATTTTTTCATGACACGAAGTCAATCTGGTAGGGACCCGAAATCTATCGCGATTAACGTAAATGCTTTGCATAGGTTGTCCACGTATTCAACGGCTCTGTTCTTTTCGTCCATTGTGCTCAACTATCCGAATTCACGAGTGATCGACAAAGCGTCTTAATCTTGTGTGAGTGTAAGCCATTTCTCTTTGCCGATTGTGGTCTTTCTTTGCGTTCTCGGCCCGTGCCCGGTAACATTTTTTTAAAATAAGCCATTCTTTCGCTGAGCAATCGATCGATGTTCGAACATTTTCTAATGTGAAGTGTTCCGTGTGAACATGAATATCCATTTCAATATTTTTCTTGTCACTGGTGCCTCGATGTTTTTGACGTGGGATAAATGCGCTATGGAATGATTGGTGTTCTCAAAAATACGTGACTCTGCTTCATCTTACCGGATTGAGCTATCTGAAGTGGAGGTTGATCTTCTTTGTCTTGGAGATGGTTGTTTTGTGTTGTCGGTGGTTGCAGAGCTTTGTCGTCTCCGAATGTCTTGTGAATCGAGGTGAAAGGGAATCATCGTGATTTTTCTTCTTCGTTTGAAGAAAATCCACGACCTGTGAACTCTGTCTAATCAACTCATTTCTTGTTTGGACATCATCTCAAAATCGTCATGGCATAGATCGGCCAGGTATGTTTTAGTGCAGCTTTGTAACCTGGGAATGCTTCCCGGCGGTTTAGAGGCATTACTGTTTCCCATATATGTCATGGTTTAGATGGGTCTTTTTTCAATATGGGATTTCGAAGCGTTCAGCATTCTACAGCATTTTCTCTTCGTCATCGACTCATATCGAAGCTGATAGTTAGCTTGCCTAAATTGCTTATTATCTTGATCTTCGACTCTACAGAAGGTGTCGCCCATGCGGTTAGGATAAGCTGTTTTGCGATCATCACGTCTTTTCCTTTTGATCTTCTTGACCTCACTCGCCCGATCTCTTTTAGTTACAACATCAGGCGCATTGTTTGGTAAGAGATCTCAGCGTGATTACCTTTCCCGGCGTTTAAGTTTCCCAGTTGGTGATTTCTCGATCGGTCCAGAACTCTTCACGGATTGACCTACGGATCGTCCGTTTTGTTGAAGCAACCCTTTGTTGGGATTCTCGGTATTGTCTCGTTCCGATTATGCGGAGTGTTAA
>JASUUG010000167.1:0-34614 GCA_030449905.1 Luvunga scandens | reverse complement strand
CCTTCCACTTCCTTCTCCGGTTCTGCCTGAATCGGACGAGTGGGCCCACCCGCTTGGGCACCCGTCATCTGCTGGTAAGATGTCCGTAAACGAGTTTCGAGCTCGGAATTGATTCCGCTTTCTCCCGCCCCCGACTCCTACCAAACCCGACGACGCCAGCCCAAAATCCCACGTTGCCCCCGAAACGCGAAATTTGGCCACAATCCGTGTGCTATAGCTCACGGATTTTGCCCTCTTCCGGGGGAAAAATGGGCGCAGTGCCTCCCGGATTATTTTCGCCATTTCTTCGAGCGGAAAACAGTACTTTTGCCGTGAGGAGGCCCCCGGCCGAGTTCTACCACAATCGGACCAATTCGCGGGCACGTTTCGTCCCCTTTTCGCACCTCCGCACCCTCGGTAAATCGGCCGTAAAACGAGGTTCGGACCTCGAAATCGACTCCCCTCTTTTCCGACGCTCGACTGTCGCACGTATGTAATGCATCACCCCAAAATCCCGCACCACCCCGGAAACACGTAACTTGGCCAAGATCCATGAGATACAGCACACGGCCTTGGCCTTGGCCGCGGGGTGGCTGCGTGCCATGGGATTGGCCTTGACCGCGGGGTGGCTGCGTGCCATGGCCTTGGCCTTGGCCTTGGCCTCGTGGTGGCTGCGTACCAAGGCCTTGGCCACGGGCTGGCTGCGTGCCTAGGCCTTGGCCGCGGGCTGGCTGCGTGCCTAGGCCTTGGCCGCGGGCTGGCTGGGTGCCATGGCGTTGGCCGCGGGCTGGCTGGTTGCCATGGCCTTGGCCACGGGGTGGATGCGTGCCTTGGCCTTGGCCACGGCCACGGGGTGGCTGCGTGCCTTTCTCGAAAGGCAGCATATGCTCGCGACCAAGGCAGGTCGCACACTCTCACGCACACACAACACACACTCGGGCCGCGCTCCCGAGGCAAGGATAGGGAGCTCGAGCGTGGCCCTGTGCCTTGACGTTGGCCGCGGGGTGGCTGCGTGGCTTGGCCTTGGCCGCGGGCGAGCATTTGGCCAAAATGTGAGCACACGGTCCTCGCCGTTTCTTCGTATTCTTGGATCAAAAACTGAGATCTACACCTTCCTTCCACTTCTTTCTCCGGTTTTGCCTGAATCGGACGAGTTGGCCCACCCGTTTGGGCACCCGTTCGCTGCCGGTAAGATGGCCGTAAAATGAGTTTCGGTGCTCGGAATTAGATTCCGTTTTCTCCCGCCACCGACTCCCACAAAACCCGACGACACCAGCACAAATCCCACGCCGCCCCCGAAACGCGAAATTTGGCCACAATCCGTGTGCTATAGCTTACGGATTTTGGCCTTTTCTGGCGGAAAAATGGCCTCAGGGCCTCCCGCATTATTTTTGCCATTTCTTCGAGCGGAAAGCAGTACCTGCTCCGTGAGGAGGCCCCCGGCCCAGTTCTACCACAATCCGACCAATTCGAGGGCACGTTTCGTCCCCTTTTCGCACCCCCGCACCCTCGGTAAATCGGCCGTAAAAAGAGGTTCGGACCTCGAAATCGACTCCCCTCTTTTCTGACGTTCGACTGTCGCACATATCTAATGCATCACCCCAAAATCCCGCACTGCCCCGGAAACGCGAAAGTTGGCCAAGATCCGTGAGCGACAGCACACGGCCTTGGCCTTGGCCGCGGGGTGGCTGCGGGCCATGACCTTGGCCTTGGCCTCGGGGTGGCTGCGTGCCATGGCCTTGGCCTTGGCCACCGGGTGGCTGTGTGCCAAGGCCTTGGCCGCGGGCTGGCTGGGTGCCATGGCCTTGGCCGCGGGCTGGCTGGGTGCCATGGCCTTGGCCGCGGCCTGGCTGGGAGCCATGGCCTTGGCCGCAGGGGTGGACGCGTGCCTTGGCCTTGGCCACGGGGTGGCTGCGTGCCTTCCTAGAAATGCAGCACATGCTCGCGACCGCAGAACAAACACTCGTGCCTCGCTCCCGAGCCAAGGATACGGAGCTCGAGCGTGGCCCTGTGCCTTGGCATTGGCCGCTGGGTGGCTGCGTGGCTTGGCCTTGGCCGCGGGGAGCATTTGACCAAATTTTGAGCACACGGTCCTCGCCGTTTCTTCGTATTCTTGAACCGAAAACGAGTAAGATGGACACCCGTTCGCTGCCGGTAAGATGGCTGTAAAACGAGTTTTGGAGCTCGGATTTGGATTCCGTTTCCTCCTGCAACAGACTCCCACCAAACGCGATCACGCCAGCCCAAAATGCCACGCCGCCCCCGAAACGCGAAATTTGGCCACAATCCGTGTGCTATAGCTCACAGATTTTGCCCTTTTCCGGGGGAAAAATGGGGGCAGGGCCTCCAGCATTATTTTCGCCATTTCTTCAAGCGGAAAACAGTAATTTCGCCGTGAGGAGGCCCCCGGCCCAGTTCTACCACAATCGGACCAATTGGCGGGCAAGTTTCGTCCCCTTTTCGCACCCCCGCATCCTCGGTAAATCGGCCGTAAAACGAGGTTCGGACCTCGAAATCGATTCCCCTCTTTTCCAACGCTAGACTGTCGCACGTATCTAATGCATCACCCCAAAATCCCGCACCGCCCCGGAAACGCGAAAGTTGGCCAAGATCCGTGTGCGACAGCACACGGCCTTGGCATTGGCCGCTGGGTGGCTGCGTGCCAAGGCCTAGGCACCCACCCACCCTGCGGCCAAGGCCTAGGCACCCACCCACCTTGTGGCCAAATTTCGCGTTTCGTGGGCGGCGTGGGATTTTGGGCTTGCGTCGTCGGGTTTGGTGGGAGTCGGTAGCGGGAGAAAACGGAATCCAATTCCGAGCTCCGAAACTCGTTTTACGGCCATCTTACTGGTAGCGAACGGGTGCCCAAACGGGTGGGCCAACTCGTCTGATTCAGGCAAAACCGGAGAAAGAAGTGGAAGGTAGGTGTGGATCTCAGTTTTTGGTCCAAGAATACGAAGAAACGGCGAGGACCGTGTGCTCCCATTTTCGCTGAATGCTTGCCCGCGGCCAAGGCCAAGCCACTCAGCCACCCCGCGGCCAAGGCCAAGGCACAGGGCCACGCTCGAGCTCCCCATCCTTGCCTCGGGAGCGCGGCCGGAGTGTGTGTTGTGTGTACGTGAGAGTGTGCGACCTGCCTTGGTCGCGAGCATGTGCTGCATTTCGAGCAAGGCACAGAGCCACCCCGCGGCCAAGGCCGAGGCCGAGGCACGCAGCCACCCCGTGGCCAAGGCCAGGGCACGCGTCCACCCCGCGACCAAGGCCATGGCACCCAGGCAGCCCGCGGCCAACGCCATGGCACCCAGGCAGCCCGCGGCCAACGCCATGGCACCCAGGCAGCCCGCGGCCAAGGCCTAGGCATGCAGCCAGCCCGCGGCCAAGGCCTTGGCACGCAGCCACCCTGAGGCCAAGGCCAAGGCCATGGCACTCAGCCACCCCGCGGCCAAGGCCAAGGCCGTGTGCTGTAGCTCACGGATCTTGGCCAACTTGCGCGTTTCCGGGGCGGTGCGGGATTTTTGGGTGATGCATTAGATACGTGCGACAGTCGAGCGTTGGAAAAGAGGGGAGTCGATTTCGAGGTCCAAACCTCGTTTTACGGCCGATTTACCGTGGGTGCGGGGGTGCGAAAAGGGGACGAAACGTGCCCGCGAATTGGTCCGATTGTGGTAGAACTGGGCCGGGGGCCTCCTCACCACGCAAGTACTGTTTTCCGTTCGAAGAAATGGCAAAAATAATGCGGGAGGCCCTGCGCCCATTTCTCCCCCGGAAAAGGCCAAAATCCGTGAGCTATATAGCACACGGATTGTGGCCAAATTTGGCGTTTCCGGGGCGGCGTGGGATTTTGGGCTGGTGTGGTTGGGTTTGGTGGGAGTCGGTGGCGGGAGAAAACGGAATCCAATTCTGAGCTCCGAAACTCGTTTTACGGCCATCTTACCGGCAGCGAAAGGACGCCCACACGGGTGGGCCAACTCGTCCGATTCAGGCAAAACCGGAGAAAGAAGTGGAAGGTAGGTGTGCATCTCAGTTTTTGGTCCAAGAATACGAAGAAACGGCGGGGACCGTGTGCTCACATTTTGGCCAAATGCTCGCCCGCGGCCAAGGCCAAGCCACGCAGCCACCCCGCGGCCAACGCCAAGGCACAGGGCCACGCTCGAGCTCCCTATCCTTGCCTCGGGAGCGCGGCCGGAGTGTGTGTTGTGTGTGCGTGAGAGTGTGCGTCCTGCCTTGGTCGCGAGCATGTGCTGCATTTCGAGCAAGGCACGGAGCCACCCCGCGGCCATGGCACGCAGCCACTCCGCGGCCAAGGCCAAGGCCGTGTGCTGTAGCTCACGGATCTTGGCCAACTTTCGCGTTTCCGTGGCAGTGCGGGATTTTGGGGTTATGCATTAGATACGTGCGACAGTCGAACGTCGGAAAAGAGGGGAGTCGATTTCGCGGTCCGAACGTCGTTTTACGGCCGATTTACCGAGGGTGCGGGGGTACGAAAAGGGGACGAAACGTGCCCTCGAAAAGGGGACGAAACTTGCTACATTTCGAGCAAGGCACGGAGCCAGCCCGCGGCCAAGTCCAGCGCACGCGTCCACCACGCGGCCAAGGCCCTGGCACCCAGCTAGCCCCTGGCCAAGGCCATGGCACATTGCCAGCCCGCGGCCAGCCCGCAGCCAGCCCGCGGCCAAGGCATTGGCACGCAGCCACCCCGAGGCCGAGGCCAAGGCCAAGGCCATGGCACGCAGCCAGCCCGCGGCCAAGGCCTTGGCACAGAGCAACCCGGTGGCCAAGGCCAAGGCCATGGCACCCAGCCAACCCGCGGCCAAGGCCGAGGCACGCAGCCACCCCGTGGCCAAGGCCTAGGCACGCGTCCACCCCGCGGCCAAGGCCGCGGCACCCAGCCACCCCGCGGCCAAGACCTAGGCACGCAGCCACACCGCGGCCAAGGCCTTGGCACACAGCGACCCGGCGGCCAAGGCCAAGGCCATGGCACCCAGCCACCCCGCGGCCAAGGCCTAGGCACGCAGCCACCCCGCGGCCAGGGCCAAGGCCGTGTGCTGTCGCTCACGGATCTTGGCCAACTTTCGCGTTTCCGGGGCGGTGCGGGATTTTCGGGTGATGCATTAGATACGTGCGACAGTCAAACATCGGAAAAGAGAGGAGTCGATTTCGAGGTCCGAACCTCGTTTTACGGCCGATTTACCGAGGGTGCGGGAGTGCGAAAAGGGGACGAAACGTGCCCTCGAATTGGTCCGATTGTGGTAGAACTGCGCCGGGGGCCTCCTCACGGCGCAAGTAATGCTTTCCGCTCGAAGAAATGGCAAAAATAATGCGGGAGGCCCTGCGCCCATTTTTCCGCCAGCAAAGGCCAAAATCCATGAGCTATAGCACACGGATTGTGGCCAAATTTCGCGTTTCCTGGGCGGCGTGGGATTTTGGGCGGGCGTCGTCGGCTTTGGTGGGAGTCGGTGGCGGGAGAAAATGGAATCCAATTCTGAGCTCCGAAACTCGTTTTACGGCCATCTTACCGGCAGCGAACGGGTGCCCAAACGGGTGGGCAAACTCGTCCGATTCAGGCAGAACCGGAGAAAGAAGTGGAAGGTAGGTGTGGATCTCAGTTTTTGGTCCAAGAATACGAAGAAATGGCGAGGACCTTGTGCTCACATTTTGGCCAAATGCTCGCCCGCGGCCAAGGCCAAGCCACGCAGCCACCCCGTGGCCAACGCCAAGGCACAGGGCCACGCTCGAGCTCCCTATCCTTGCCTTGGGAGCGCGGCCAGAGTGTGTGTTGTGTGTGCATGAGAGTGTGCGACCTGCCTTGGTCGCGAGCATATGCTGCATTTCGAGAAAGGCAAGTAGCCAGCCCGTGGCCAAGGCCAAGGCCGAGGCACGCAGCCACCCCGAGGCCAAGGCCTAGGCACGCGTCCACCCCGCGGCCAAGGCCACAGCACCCAGCCAGCCCGCGGCCAAGGCCTTGGCACACAGCCACCCGGTGGCCAAGGCAAAGGCCATGGCACCCAGCCACCCCGCGGCCAAGGCCTTGGCACACAGCCACCCAGTGGCCAAGGCCAAGGCCATGGCACCCAGCCAACCCGCGGCCAAGGCCGAGGCATGCAACCACCCCGTGGCCAAGGCCTAGGCACGCGTCCACCCCGCGGCCAAGGCCATGGCACGCAGCCGCCCCGCGGCCAAGGCCAAGGCCATGGCACGCAGCCGCCCCGCGGCCAAGGCCAAGACCATGGCACGCAGCCACCCCGCGGCCAAGGCCAAGGCCGTGTGCTGTAGCTCACGGATCTTGGCCAACTTTCGCGTTTCCGGGGCGGTGCGGGATTTTGGGGTGATGCATTAGATACGTGCTACAGTAGAGAGTTAGAAAAGAGGGGAGTCGATTTCGAGGTCCGAACCTAATTTTACGGCCAATTTACCGAGGGTGCGGGGGTGTGAAAAGGGGACGAAACGTGCCCGCGAATTGGTCCGATTGTGGTAGAACTGGGCTGGGTCCTCCTCACGGCGCAAGTACTGTTTTCCGCTCGAAGAAATGGCAAAAATAATGCAGGAGGCCCTGCGCCCATTTTTCCCCCGGAAAAGGCCAAAATCCGTGAGCTATAGCACACGGATTGTGGCCAAATTTTGCGATTCAGGGGCGGCGTGGGATTTTGGGGTGGCGTCGTCGGGTTTGGTGGGAGTCGGCGGCCGGAGAAAACGGAATCCAATTCCGAGCTCCGAAACTCGTTTTACGGCCATCTTACCGGCAGCGAACGGGTGCCCAAACGGGTGGGCCCACTCGTCCGATTCAGGCAAAACCGGAGAAAGAAGTGGAAGGTAGGTGTGGATCTCAGTTTTTGGTCCAAGAATACGAAGAAACGGCAAGGACCGTGTACTGACATATTGGACAAATGCTCATCCGCGGCCAAGGCCAAGCCATGCAGCCACCCCGCAGCCAACGCCAAGGCGCAGGGCCACGCTCGAGCTCCCTAACCTTCCCTCGGGAGCGCGGCCGGAGTGTGTGTTGTGTGTGCGTGAGAGTGTGCGAACTGTCTTGGTCGCGAGCATATGCTGCATTTTGAGAAAGGCACGTAGCCAGCCCGCGGCCAAGGCCAAGCCCGAGGCACGCAGCCACCCAGTGGCCAAGGCCAAGGCACGCGTCCACCCCGCGGCCAAGGCCATAGCACCCAGCCAGCCCGCGGCCAAGGCCTAGGCACGCAGCCACCCCGCGGCCAAGGCCTAGGCACGCAGCCACCCCGTGGCCAAGGCCTTGGCACACAGCCACCCGGTGGCCAAGGCCAAGGCCATGGCACCCAGCCACCCCGCAGCCAAGGCAATGATAGGGAGCTCGAGAGTGGCCCTGTGCCTTGGCGTTGGCCGCGGGGTGGCTGAGTGGCTTGGCTGTGGCCGCGGGCGACCATTTGGCCAAAATGTGAGCACACGGTCCTCGCCGTTTCTTCGTATTCTCGGACCAAAAACTGAGATCCACACCTACCTTCCACTTCTTTCTCCGGTTTTGCCTGAATCGGACGAGTTGGCCCACCCGTTTGGGCACCCGTTTGCTGCCGGTAAGATGGCCGTAAAACGAGTTTCGGAGCTCGGAATTGGATTCCATTTTCTCCCGCCATCGACGCCCACCAAACCCGACGACGCCAGCCCAAAATCCCACGTCGCTGCCGAAACGCGAAATTTGGCCACAATCCGTGTGCTATAGCTCACGGATTTTGGCCTTTTCTGGCGGAAAAATGGGCGCAGGGCCTCCCGCATTATTTTTGCCATTTCTTTGAGCGGAAAGCAGTACTTGTGCCGTGAGGAGGCCCCCGACCCAGTTCTACCACAATCGGAGCAATTCGAGGGCACGTTTCGTCCCCTTTTCGCACCCCCACACCCTCGGTAAATCGGCCGTAAAACGAGGTTCGGACCTCGAAATCGACTCCCCTCTTTTCCGACGTTCGACTGTGGCACGTATCTAATGCATCACCCCAAAATCCCGCACTGCCCCGGAAACGCGAAAGTTGGCCAAGATCCGTGAGCGACAGCACACGGCGTTGCCCTTGGCCGCAGGGTGGCTGCGTGCCTAGGCCTTGGCCGCGGGCTGGCTGGGTGCCATGGCCTTGGTCGCGGGCTGGCTACGTGCCTTTCTCGAAATGCAGCATATGCTCGTGACCAAGGCAGGTCGCACACTCTCACGCACACACAACAAACACTCTGGCCGCGCTCCCGAGGCGAGGATAGGGAGCTCGAGCGTGGCCCTGTGCCTTGGCGTTGGCCGCGGGGTGGCTGCGTCGCTTGGTAAATCGGCCGTAAAACGAGGTTCGGACCTCGAAATTGACTCCCCTCTTTTCCAACGCTCGACTGTCGCACGTATCTAATGCATCACCCCAAAATCCCGCACCAGCCCGGAAACGCGAAAGTTTGCCAAGATCCGTGAGCTACAGCACACGGCCTTGGCCTTGGCCGCGGGGTGGCTGGGTGCCATGGCCTTCGCCTTGGCCACTGAGTGGCTGTGTGCCAAGGCCTTGGCCATGGGGTGGCTGCGTCCCTAGGCCTTGGCCGTGGGCTGGCTGGGTGCCATGGCCTTGGCCGCGGGGCGGACGCGTGCCTAGGCCTTGGCCACGGGGTGGCTGCGTGCCTCGGCCTTGGCATTGGCCGCGGGCTGGCTATGTGCCTTTCTCGAAATGCAGCATATGCTCGCGACCCAGGCAGGTCGCACACTCTCACGCACACACAACACACACTCCAGCCGCACTCCCGAGGCAAGGATAGGGAGCTCGAGCGTGGCCCTGTGCCTTGGCGTTGGCCGCGGGGTGGCTGCATGCGTTGGCCGCGGGGTGGCTGCATGGCTTGGCCTTGGCCGCGGGCGAGCATTTGGCCAAAATGTGAGCACACGGTTCTCGCCGTTTCTTCGTATTCTTGGACCAAAAACTGAGATCCACACCTACCTTCCACTTCTTTCTCCGGTTTTGCCTGAATCGGATGAGTGGGCCCACCCGTTTGGGCACCCATTTGCTGCCGGTAAGATGGCCGTAAAACGAGTTTCGGAGCTCAGAGTTCGATTCCGTTTTCTCCCGCCACCGACTCCCACCAAACCCGACGACGCCAGCCCAAAATCCCATGGCGCCCCCGAAACGCGAAATTTGGCCACAATCCGTGTGCTATAGCTAACGGATTTTGGCCTTTTCCGGGGGAAAAATGGGCGCAGGGCCTCCCGCTTTATTTTCGGCATTTCTTCGAGTGGAAAACGGTACTTGCGCCGTGAGGTGGCCCCCGGCCCAGTTCTACCACAATCGGACCAATTCGCGTGCACGTTTCGTCCCCTTTTCGCACCCCCGCACCCTCGGTAAACCGGCCGTAAAACGAGGTTCGGACCTCAAAATCGACTCCCCTCTTTTCCAACGCTCGACTGTCGCACGTATCTAATGCATCACCCCAAAATCCCGCACCACCCCGGAAATGCGAAAGTTGGCCAAGATCCGTGAGCTACAGCACACGGCCTAGGCCTTGGCCACGGGGTGGCTGCGTGCCTCGGCCTTGGCATTGGCCGCGGGCTGGCTATGTGCCTTTCTCGAAATGCAGCATATGCTCGCGACCCAGGCAGGTCGCACACTCTCACGAACACACAACACACACTCCAGCCGCACTCCCGAGGCAAGGATAGGGAGCTCGAGCGTGGCCCTGTGCCTTGGCGTTGGCCGCGGGGTGGCTGCATGGCTTGGCCTTGGCCGCGGGCGAGCATTTGGCCAAAATGTGAGCCCACGGTTCTCGCCGTTTCTTCGTATTCTTGGACCAAAAACTGAGATCCACACCTACCTTCCACTTCTTTCTCCGGTTTTGCCTGAATCGGATGAGTGGGCCCACCCGTTTGGGCACCCATTTGCTGCCGGTAAGATGGCCGTAAAACGAGTTTCGGAGCTCAGAGTTCGATTCCGTTTTCTCCCACCACCGACACCCACCAAACCCGACGACGCCAGCCCAAAATCTCACCCCACCCTGAAAACGCGAAATTTGGCCACAATCCGTGTATTATAGCTCACGGATTTTGGCCTTTTCTGGCGGAAAAATGGGCGTAGGGCCTCCCGCTTTACTTTTGCCATTTCTTCGAGCGAAAAGCAGTACTTACGCCGTGAGGAGGCCCCCGGCCCTGTTCTACCACAATCGGACCAATTCGAGGGCACATTTCGTCCCCTTTTCGCACCCCCGCACCCTCGGTAAACCGGCCGTAAAACGAGGTTCGGACCTCAAAATCGACTCCCCTCTTTTCCAACGCTCGACTGTCGCACGTATCTAATGCATCACCCCAAAATCCCGCACCACCCCGGAAATGCGAAAGTTGGCCAAGATCCGTGAGCTACAGCACACGGCCTTGGCCTTGGCCGTGGGGTGGCGGCGTGCCATGGCCTTGGCCTTGGCCTTGGGGTGGATGCGTGCCAAGGCCTTGGCAGCGGGCTGGCTGCGTGCCAAGTCCTTGGCCGGGGGTGGACGCGTGCTTTGGCCTTGGCCACGGGGTGGCTGTGTGCCTCGGCCTTGGCCTTGGCAGCGGGCTGGCTCCGTGCCTTGCTCGAAATGCAGCACATGCTCGCGACCAAGGCAGATCGCACACTCTCACGCACACACAATACACACTCGGGCCGCGCTTCAGAGGCAAGGATAGGGAGCTCGAGCGTGGCCCTATGCCTTGGCGTTGGCCGCGGGGTGTCTGCGTGGCTTGGCCTTGGCTACGGGCGAGCATTTGGCCAAAATGTGAGCACACGGTCCTCGCCGTTTCTTCGTATTCTTGGACCAAAAATACGGACGAGTTTTGCCTGAATCGGAAAAGGCCAAAATGTGAGCACACGGTCCCCCTTTCACACCCCCGCACCCTCGGTAAATCGGCCGTAAAACGAGGTTCGGACCTCGAAATCGACTCCCCTCTTTTCCAACGCTCGACTGCGCACGTATCTAATGCATCACCCCAAAATCCCGCACCGCCCCGGAAACGCGAAAGTTTGCCAAGATCCGTGAGCTACAGCACACGGCCTTGGCCTTGGCCGCGGGGTGGCTGGGTGCCATGGCCTTGGCCTTGGCCACTGAGTGGCTGTGTGCCAAGGCCTTGGCCACGGGGTGGCTGCGTGCCTAGGCCTTGGCCGTGGGCTGGCTGGGTGCCATGGCCTTGGCCGGGGGCTGGCTGGGTGCCATGGCCTTGGCCGCGGGGTGGACGCGTGCCTAGGCCTTGGCCACGGGGTGGGTGCGTGCCTCAGCCTTGGCCTTGGCCGCGGGCTGGCTACGTGCCTTTCTCGAAATGCAGCATATGCTCGCGACCCAGGCAAGTCGCACACTCTCACGCACACACAACACACACTCCAGCCGCACTCCCGAGGCAAGGATAGGGAGCTCGAGCGTGGCCCTGTGCCTTGGCGTTGGCCGCGGGTTGGCTGCATGGCTTGGCCTTGGCCGCGGGCGAGCATTTGGCCAAAATGTGAGCACACGGTTCTCGCCGTTTCTTCGTATTCTTGGACCAAAAACTGAGATCCACACCTACCTTCCACTTCTTTCTCCGGTTTTGCCAGAATCGGACGAGTGGGCCCAGCCGTTTGGGCACCCGTTCGCTGCCGGTAAGATGGCCGTAAAACGAGTTTCGAAGCTCGGAATTCGATTCCGTTTTCTCCCGCCACCGACTCCCACCAAACCCGACGACGCCAGCCCAAAATCCCATGCCGCCCCCGAAACGCGAAATTTGGCCACAATCCGTGTGCTATAGCTAACGGATTTTGGCCTTTTCCGGGGGAAAAATGGGCGCAGGGCCTCCCGCTTTATTTTCACCATTTCTTCGAGCGGAAAACAGTACTTGCGCCGTGAGGAGGCCCCCAGCCCAGTTCTACCACAATCGGACCAATTCGCGGGCACGTTTCGTCCCCTTTTCGCACCCCCGCACCCTCAGTAAATCGGCCGTAAAACGAGGTTCGGACCTTGAAATCGACTCCCCTGTTTTCCAACGCTCGACTGTCGCACGTATCTAATGCATCACCCCAAAATCCCGCACCACCCCGGAAATGCGAAAGTTGGCCAAGATCCGTGAGCTACAGCACACGGCCTTGGCCTTGGCCGCGGGGTGGCTGCGTGCCATGCCTTGGCCTTGGCCGCGGGGTGCCGGCATGCCATGGCCTTGGCCTTGGCCTCGGGGTGGCTGCGTGCCAAGGCCTTGGCCGCGGGCTGGCAGTGTGCCTAGGCCTTGGCCGCGAGCTGGCTGGGTGCCATGGCCTTGGCCGCGGGTTGGCTGGGTGCCATGGCCTTGGCCACGGGGTGGACGCATGCCTTGGCCTTGGCCATGGGGTGGCTGCGTGCCTCGGCCTTGGCCGCGGGCTGGCTCCTTGCCTTGCTCAAAATGCAGCACATGCTCGCGACCAAGGCAGGTCGCACACTCTCACGCACACAAAACACACACTCCGGCCGCGCTCCCGAGGCAAGGATAGGGAGCTCGAGCGTGGCCCTGTGCCTTGGCGTTGGCCGCGGGGTGGCTGCGTGGCTTGGCCTTGGCCGCGGGCGAGCATTTCGCCAAAATGTGAGCACACGGTCCTCTCCGTTTCTTCGTATTCTTGGACCAAAAACTGAGATCCACACCTACCTTCCACTTCTTTCTCCGGTTTTGCCTGAATCGGACGAGTGGGCCTACCCGTTTGGGCACCCGTTCGCTGCCGGTAAGATGGCCGTAAATTGGATTCCGTTTTCTCCCACCACCGACTCCCACCAAACCCGACGACACCGGCCCAAAATCCCATGCCGCCCCCGAAACACGAAATTTGGCCACAATCCACGTGCTATGGCTCACGGATTTTGGCTTTTTCTGGTGGAAAAATGGGCGCAGGGCCATTTCTTCGAGCGGAAAGCAGTACTTGCGCTGTGAGGAGGCCCCCGGCCCAGTTCTACCCCAATCGGACCAATTTGAGGGCACGTTTCTTCCCCCTTTCGCACCCCCGCACCCTCGGTAAATCGGCCTTAAAACGAGGTTCGGACCTCGAAATCGACTCCCCTCTTTTCCGACGTTCGACTGTCGCACGTATCTAATGCATCACCCCAAGATCCCACACCACCCCGGAAACGCAAAAGTTGGCCAAGATCCGTGAGCTACAGCACACGGGCTTGGCCGCGGGGTGGCTGCGTGCCTAGGCCTTGGCAGCGGCGTGGCTGGGTGCCATGCCCTTGGCCTTGTCCATGGGGTGGCTGCGTGCCTTGGCCTTGGCCGCGGGGTGGCTGGGTGCCATGGCCTTGGCCTTGGCCGCGGGGTGGCTGCGTGCCTTGGCCTTGGCCGCGGGCAGTCTGCGTGCCTTGCTCGAAATGCAGCACATGCTCGCGACCAAGGCACGTCGCACAATCTCGCGTACACACAACACAAACTTGGGCCGCGCTCCCGGGGCAAGGATAGGGAGCTCGAGGCTTGCCCTGTGCCTTGGCCTTGGCCGCGGGCGAGCATTTGGCCAAAATGTGAGCACACGGTCCTCGCCGTTGCTTCGTATTCTTGGACCAAAAATTGAGATCCACACCTACCTTCCACCTCTTTCTCTGGTTTTGCCTGAATCGTACGAGTTGGCCCACCCGTTTGGGCACCCGTTCTCTGGCAGTAAAATGGCCGTAAAACGAGTTTGGGAGCTCGGAATTGGATTCCGTTTTCTCCCGCCACTGACTCCCACCAAACCCGACCACGCTAGCCAAAAATCCCACGCCGCCCCCGAGACGCGGAATTTGGCCGCAATCCGTGTGCTATAGCTCACCGATTTTGGCCTTTTCGGGCAGAAAAATGGGCGCAGGGCCTCCCGCATTATTTTTGCCATTTCTTCGAGAGGAAAACAGTACAAGCACCGTGAGGAGGCCCCCGGCCCAGTTCTACCACAACCGGACCAATTCGCGGGCACGTTTTGTCCCTTTTTCGCACCCCCGCACGTTCGTTAAATCAGACGTAAAACGAGGTTCGGACCTCGGAATTGACTCCCGTCTTCTCCGACGTTCGACTGTTGCACGTATCTAATGCATCACCCCAAAATCCCGCCCCGCCCCGGAAACGCGAAAGTTTGCCAAGATCCGTGAACTACAACACACGGCCTTGGCTGTGGGGTGGCTTCGTCCCTAGGCCTTGGCCGCGGGGTGGCTGGGTGCCATTGTCTTGGCATTGGCCACGGGGTGGCTGCGTGCCTTGGCCTTCGCCACGGGGTGGCTGCGTGCCAAGTCCTTGGCCGCGGGGTGGCTGGGTGCCATGGCCTTGGCCTTGGCCGCGGGGTGGCTTCGTGCCTAGGCCTTGTCCGCGGGGTGGCTGGGTGCCATGGCCTTGGCCTTGGCCGCGGGGTGGCTTCGTGCCTAGGCCTTGTCCGCGGGGTGGCTGGGTGCCATGGCCTTGGCCTTGGCCGCGGGGTGGCTGGGTGCCATGGCCTTGGCCTTGGCCGCGGGGTGGCTGCGTGCCTTGGCTTTGGCCGCGGGCTGGCTGCGTGCCTTGCTTGAAATGCAGCACATGCTCGCGACCAAGGCACGTCGCACACTCTCGCGCACACACAACACAAACTTTGGCCGCGCTCCCGGGGCAAGGATAGGGAGCTCGAGCGTGGCCCTGTGCCTTGGCCTTGGCCGTGGGGTGGCCGCGTGCCTTGGCCGCGGGGTGGGTGCGTGCCTTGGCCGCGGGGTGGCTGGGTGCCTAGGACTTGGCCGTGGAGTGGCTGCGTGCCTAGGACTTGGCCGCGGGGTGGCTGGGTGCCATGGCCTTGGCCTTGGCCGCGGGGTGGCTGCGTGCCTTGGCTTTGGCCGCGGGCTGGCTGCGTGCCTTGCTCGAAATGCAGCACATGCTCGCGACCAAGGCACGTCGCACACTCTCGCGCACAAACAACACACACTTGGGCCGCGCTCCCAGGGCAAGGATAGTGTGCTCGAGCGTGGCCCTGTGCCTTGGCCTTGGCTGCGGGGTGGCCGCGTGCCTTGGCCTTGGCTGCGGGGTTGCCGCGTACCTTGGCCTTGGCCTTGGCCACGGGCGAGCATTTGGCCAAAATGTGAGCACACGGTCCTCGCAGTTGCTTCGTATCCTTGGACCAAAAACTGTGATCCACACCTACCTTCCACTTCTTTCTCTGGTTTTGCCTGAATCTGACGAGTTGGCTCACCCGTTTGGGCACCCGTTCTCTGGCGGCAAAATGGCCGTAAAACGAGTTTCGGAGCTCGGAATTGGATTCCGTTTTCTCCCGCCACCGACTCCCACCAAACCCGACCACGCCAGCCAAAAATCCCATGCCGCCCCCGAAACACGAAATTTGGCCGCAATCCGTGTGCTACATAGCTCACGGATTTTGGCCTTTTCGGGCGGAAAAATGGGCGCAGGGCCTCCCGCATTATTTTTGCCATTTCTTCGAGCGCAAAACACTACTAGCACCATGAGGAGGCCCCCGGCCCAGTTCTACCACAACCGGACCAATTTGCGGGCACATTTCGTCCCCTTTTCGCACCCCCGCACGTTTGGTAAATCGGCCGTAAAACGACGTTTGGACCTCGGAATCGACTCCCGTCTTCTACGACGTTCGACTGTCGTACGTATCTAATGCATCACCCCAAAATCCGGCACCACCCCGGAAACGCGAAAGTTGGCCAAGATCCATGAGCTACAGCACACTGCCGTGGCCGTGGGGTGGCTGGGTGCCATGGCCTTGGCCGCGGGGTGGCTGCGTGCCTAGGACTTGGCCGCGGGGTGGCTGGGTGCCATGGCCTTGCCCTTGGCCGCGGGGTGGCTGCGTGCCTTGCCTTGGCCGCAGGCTGGCTGCGTGCCTTTCTCGAAATGCAGCACATGCTCGCGACCAAGGCACGTCGCACACTCTCGCGCACACACAATACACACTTGGGCCGCGCTCCCGGGGCAAGGATAGTGTGCTCAAGCGTGGCCCTGTGCCTTGGCCTTGGCGGCGGGGTGGCCGCGTGCCTTGGCCTTGGCCTTGGCCGCGGGCGAGCATTTGGCAAAAATGTGAGCACACGGTCCTCGCCGTTGCTTCATATTCTTGGACCAAAAACTGAGATCCTACCTACCTTCCACTTCTTTCTCTGGTTTTGCCTGAATCCGACGAGTTGGCTAACCCATTTGGGCACCCGTTTTGCCTGAATCCGACGAGTTGGCTAACCCATTTCGCACCCCCGCACGTTTGGTAAATCGGCCGTAAAACGACGTTTGGACCTCGGAATCGACTCCCGTCTTCTACGACGTTCGACTGTCGCACGTATCTAATGCATCACCCCAAAATCCGGCACCACCCCGGAAACGCGAAAGTTGGCCAAGATCCGTGAGCTACAGCACACGGCCTTGGCCGCGGGGTGGCTGCGTGACTAGGCCTTGGCAGCGGCGTGGCTGGGTGCCATGGCCTTGGTCTTGGCCACGTGGTGGCTGCGTGCCTTGGCCTTTGCCACGGGGTGGCTGCGTGCCTTGGCCTTGGCCGCGGGGTGGCTGCGTGCCTACGCCTTGTCCACGCGGTGGCTGGGTGCCATGGCATCAGCCTTGGCCGCGGGGTGGCTGTGTGCCTTGGCTTTGGCGGCGGGCTGGCTGCGTGCCTAGGCCTTGGGCCACGCTCCCGGGGCAAGGATAGGGAGCTCGAGCGTGGCCCTGTGCCTTGGCCTTGGCCGCGGGGTGGCCACGTGCCTTGGCCGCGGGGTGGCCGCGTGCCTTCGCTGCGGGCGAGCATTTGGCCAAAATGTGAGCACACGGTCCTCGGCGTTGCTTCGTATTCTTGGACAAAAAACTGAGATCCACACCTACCATCCACTTCTTTCTCCGGTTTTGCCTGAATCGGACGAGTTGGCCCATCCGTTTGGGAACCCGTTCTCTGGCGGTAAAATGGCCGTTAAACGAGTTTCGGAGCTCGGAATTGCATTCCGTTTTCTCCCGCCACCGACTCCCACCAAACCCGACCACGCCAGCTAGAAATCCCACGCTGCCCCTGAAACCCGAAATTTGGCCGCAATCCGTGTGCTATAGGTCACGGATTTTGGCCTTTTCGGGCGGAAATATGGGCGCAGGGCCTCCCGCATTATTTTCGCCATTTCTTCGAGTGCAAAACAGTACTAGCACCGTGAGGAGGCCCCCGGCCCAGTTTTACCACAAGCGGACCATTTTGCGGGCACGTTTCGTCCCCTTTTCGCACCCCCGGAAGTTCGGTAAATCAGCCGTAAAACGAGGTTCGGACCTCGGAATCGACTCCCGTCTTCTCCGACGTTCGACTGTCACACGTATCTAATGCATCACCCCAAAATCCCGCACCGCCCCGGAAACGCGAAAGTTGGCCAAGATCCGTGAGCTACAGCACACGGCCTTGGCTGCGGGGTGGCTACGTGCCTAGGCCTTGGCAGCGGCGTGGCTGGGTGCCATGGCCTTGGCCTTGGCTGCAGGGTGGCGGCGTGCCTAGGCCTTGGCTTCGGGGTGGCTGGGCGCCATGGCCTTGGCCTTGGCCATGGGGTGGCTGCGTGCCTAGGCCTTGGCTGCGGGGTGGCTGGGTGCCATGGCCTTCCCTTTGGCCGCGGGGTGGCTACGTGCCTTGCCTTGGCCGCGGCTGGCTGCGTGCCTAGGCCATGGCCGCGGGGTGGCTGCGTGCCTAGGCCTTGGCCGTGTGGTGGCTGCGTGCCTAGGCCTTGGCCGCGGGGTGGCTGGGTGCCATGGCCTTGGCTTTGGCCGCGGGGAGGCTGCGTGCCTTGGCTTTGTCCGCGGGCTGGCTGCGTGCCGTGCTCGAAATGCAGCACATGCTCACGAACAAGGCAGGTCGCACACTCTCGGACACACACAACACACACTTGGACCGCGCTCCCGGGGCAAGGATAGGGAGCTCGAGCGTGGCCTTGTGCCTTGGCCTTGGCCGCGGGGTGGCCGCGTGCTTTGGCCGCGGCGAGCTTTTGGCCAAAATGTGAGGACACGGTCCTCGCCGTTGCTTCGCATTCTTGGACCAAATACTGACATCCACACCTACCTTCCACTTCTTTCTCCAGTTTTGCCTGAATCGAACAAGTTGGCCCACCTGTTTGGAACCCGTTCTTTGGCGGTAAAATGGCCGTAAAACTAGTTTCGGAGCTCTTAATTGGATACCGTTTTCGCCCGCCACCGACTCCCACCAAACCCGACCACGCCAGCCAAAAACCCCACGCCGCCCCCGAAACACGAAATTTGGCGGCAATCCGTGTGCTATAGCTCACGGATTTTGGCCTTTTCGGGCGGAAAAATGGGCGCAGGGCCTCCCCCATTATTTTCGCCATTTCTTCGAGTGTAAAACAGTACTAGGACCGTGAGGAGGCCCCCGCCCCAGTTCTACCACAACCGGACCAATTCGCGGGCACGTTTCGTCCCCTTTTCGCACCCCTGCACGCTCGGTAAATCGGCCGTAAAACGAGGTTCGGACCTCGGAATCGACTCCCGTCTTCTCTGACATTCGACTGTTGCACGTATCTAATGCATCACCCCAAAATCCCGCACCGCCCCAGAAACGCGAAAGCTGGCCAAGATCCGCGAGCTACAGCACACGGCCTAGGCCGCGGGGTGGCTGCGTGCCTAGGCCACAGCCGCAGTGTGGCTGCGTGCCTAGGCCATGGCCGCGGGGTGGATGCGTGCCTAGGCCTTGGCCGCGGGGTGGCTGCGTGCCTAGGCCTTCGCCGCGGGGTGGCTGGGTGCCATGGCCTTGGCTTTGGCCGCGGGGTGGCTTCGTGCCTAGGCCTTCGCCGCGAGGTGGCTGGGAGCCATGGCCTTGGCCTTGGCCGCGGGGTGGCTGCGTGCCTTGGCTTTGGCCGCGGGCTGGCTGCATGCCTTGCTCGAAATGCAGCACATGCTCGCGACCAAGGCACGTCGTACACTCTCGCGCACACACAACTCAGACTTGGGCCGCGCTCCCGGGGCAAGTATAGGGAGCTCGAGCGTGGCCCTGTGCCTTGGCCTTGGCCGCGGAGTGGCCGCGTGCCTTGGCTGCGGGCGAGCATTTGGCCAAAAAGTGAGCACACGGTCCTCGCCGTTGCTTTGTATTCTTGGACCAAAAACTGAGATCCACACCTACCTTCCACTTCTTTGTCCGGTTTTCCCTGAATCGGACGAGTTGGCCCACCCATTCTCTGGCGGTAAAATGGCTGTTAAACGAGTTTCGGAGCTCGGAATTGGATTCCGTTTTCTCCCGCCACCAACTCCCACCAAACCCGACCACGCCAGCCAAAAATCCCACGCCGCCCCTGAAGCACGAAATTTGGCCGCAATCCGTGTGCTATAGCTCACGGATTTTGGCCTTGTCGAGCAGAAAAATGGGCGCAGGGCCTCTCGCATTATTTTCGCCATTTCTTCAAGCGCAAAACAGTACTAGCACCGTGAGGAGGCCCCCGGCCCTGTTCTACCACAACCGGACCAATTCGCAGGCACGTTTCGTCCCCTTTTCGCACCCCCGCACGTTCGGTAAATCAGCCGTAAAACGAGGTTCGGACCTCGGAATCGACTCCTGTCTTCTCCGACGTTCGACTGTCGCACGTATCTAATGCATCACCCCAAAATCCCGCACCGGCCCGGAAATGCGAAAGTTGGCCAAGATCCATGAGCTACAGCACACTGCCGTGGCCGTGGGGTGGCTGGGTGCCATGGCCTTGGCCGCGGGGTGGCTGCGTGCCTAGGACTTGGCCGCGGGGTGGCTGGGTGCCATGGCCTTGCCCTTGGCCGCGGGGTGGCTGCGTGCCTTGCCTTGGCCGCAGGCTAGCTGCGTGCCTTTCTCGAAATGCAGCACATGCTCGCGACCAAGGCACGTCGCACACTCTCGCGCACACACAACACACACTTGGGCCGCGCTCCCGGGGCAAGGATAGTGTGCTCAAGCGTGGCCCTGTGCCTTGGCCTTGGCGGCGGGGTGGCCGCGTGCCTTGGCCTTGGCCTTGGCCGCGGGCGAGCATTTGGCAAAAATGTGAGCACACGGTCCTCACCGTTGCTTCATATTCTTGGACCAAAAACTGAGATCCTACCTACCTTCCACTTCTTTCTCTGGTTTTGCCTGAATCCGACGAGTTGGCTAACCCATTTGGGCACCCGTTTTGCCTGAATCCGACGAGTTGGCTAACCCATTTCGCACCCCCGCACGTTTGGTAAATCGGCCGTAAAACGACGTTTGGACCTCGGAATCGACTCCCGTCTTCTACGACGTTCGACTGTCGCACGTATCTAATGCATCACCCCAAAATCCGGCACCACCCCGGAAACGCGAAAGTTGGCCAAGATCCATGAGCTACAGCACACTGCCGTGGCCGTGGGGTGGCTGGGTGCCATGGCCTTGGCCGCGGGGTGGCTGCGTGCCTAGGACTTGGCCGCGGGGTGGCTGGGTGCCATGGCCTTGCCCTTGGCCGCGGGGTGGCTGCGTGCCTTGCCTTGGCCGCAGGCTGGCTGCGTGCCTTTCTCGAAATGCAGCACATGCTCGCGACCAAGGCACGTCGCACACTCTCGCGCACACACAATACACACTTGGGCCGCGCTCCCGGGGCAAGGATAGTGTGCTCAAGCGTGGCCCTGTGCCTTGGCCTTGGCGGCGGGGTGGCCGCGTGCCTTGGCCTTGGCCTTGGCCGCGGGCGAGCATTTGGCAAAAATGTGAGCACACGGTCCTCGCCGTTGCTTCATATTCTTGGACCAAAAACTGAGATCCTACCTACCTTCCACTTCTTTCTCTGGTTTTGCCTGAATCCGACGAGTTGGCTAACCCATTTGGGCACCCGTTTTGCCTGAATCCGACGAGTTGGCTAACCCATTTCGCACCCCCGCACGTTCGGTAAATCGGCCGTAAAACGAGGTTCGGACCTCGGAATCGACTCCCATCTTCTCCGACGTTCGACTGTCGCAAGTATCTAATGCATCACCCCAAAATCCCGTCCTGCCCGGGAAACACGAAAGTTTGCCAAGATCCGTGAGCTACAGCACACGGCCTTGGCGGCGGGGTGGCAGCGTGCCTCGGCCTTGGCCGCGGGGTGGCAGCGTGCCTACGTCTTGGCCGCAGGGTGGCTGGGTGCCATGGCCTTAGCTTTGGCCGCGGGGTGGCTGCTTGCCTTGGCTTCGGCCGCGGGCTGGCTGCGTGCCTTGCTCGAAATGCAGCACATGCTCGCCACCAAGGCACGTCGCACACTCTCACACACACACAACACACACTTGGACCACGCTCCCGGGGCATGGATAGGGAGGTCGAGCGTGGCCCTCTGCCTTGGCCTTGGCCTCGGGGTGGCCGCATGCCTTGGCCTTGGCCTTGGCCGCTGGAGAGCATTTTGCCAAAATGTGAGCACATGGTCCTCGCCGTTGCTTCGTATTCTTGGACCAAAAACTGAGATCCACACCTACCTTCCACTTCTTTCTCCGGTTTTGCCTGAATCCGACGAGTTGGCCCATCTGTTTGGGCACCTGTTCTCTGGCAGTAAAATGGCCGTAAAACAAGTTTCGGAGCTCGGAATTGGATTCCATTTTCTCCCACCACCGACTCCCACCAAACCCGACCACGCCAGCCAAAAATCCCACGCCGCCCCCGAAACGCGAAATTTGGCCGCAATCCGTGTGCTATAGCTCACGGATTTTGGCCTTTTCGGGCGGAAAACCGCGAAAGTTGGCCAAGTAGCTCATTGCCTTGGCCGCGGGGTGGCTGCGTGCCTAGGCCATAGCCGCGGGGTGGCTGCGTGCCTAGGCCTTGGCCACGTTGTGGCTGCGTGCCTAGGCCATGGCCGCGGGCTGGATGCGTGCCTAGACCTTGGCCGCGGGGTGGCAGCGTGCCTAGGCCTTCGCCGCGGGGTGGCTGGGTGCCATGGCCTTGGCTTTGGCCGCGGGGTGGCTGCGTGCCTAGGCCATGGCCGCGGGGTGGATGCGTGCCTAGGCCTTGGCCGCGGGGTGGCTGCGTGCCTAGGCCTTCGCCGCGGGGTGGCTGGGTGCCATGGCCTTGGCTTTGGCCGCGGCGTGGCTGCGTGCCTTGGCTTTGGCTGCGGGCTGGCTGCGAGCCTTGCTCAAAATGCAGCACATGCTCACGACCAAGGCACGTCGCACACTCTCGCACACACACAACACACACTTGGACCGCGCTCACGGATATTGGCCTTTTCGGGCGGAAAAATGGGCGCAGGGCCTCCCGCATTATTTTTGCCATTTCTTCGAGAGGAAAACAGTACTAGCACCGTGAGGAGACCCCCGGCTCAGTTCTACTACAACCCGACCATTTCGCGGGCACGTTTCGTTCCCATTTCGCAAACCCCGCACGTTTGTTAAATTAGACGTAAAACGAGGTTTGGACATCGGAATCGACTCCCGTCTTCTCCGACGTTCGACTGTCGCACATATCTAATGCATCACCCCAAAATCCTGCCCCGCCCCGGAAACGCGAAAGTTGGCCAAGATCCGTGAGCTACAGCACACGGCCTTGGCCTAGGGGTGGCCGCATGCCTAGGCCTTGGCCGCGGGGTGGCTGGGTACCATGGCCTTGGCCTTGGCCGCGGGGTGGCTGCGTGCCTTGGCCTTGGCCTCGGGCTGGCTGCGTGCCATGCTCGAAATGCAGCACATTCTCGGGACCAAGGCACGTCGCACACTCTCGCGCACACACAATACACACTTCGGCCGCGCTCCCGGGGCAAGGATAGGGAGCTCGAGAGTGGCCCTGCGCCTTGGCCTTGGCCGCGGAGTGGCCGTGTGCCTTGGCCGCGGGATGGCCGCGTGCCTTGGCCGCGGGGTGGCCGCGTACCTTGGCCGCGGGGTGGCCGCGTACCTTGGCCACGGGAGAGCATTTGGCCAAAATGTGAGCACACGGTCCTCGGCGTTGCTTCGTATTCTTGGACAAAAAACTGAGATCCACACCTACCTTCCACTTCTTTCTTCGGTTTTGCCTGAATCGGACGAGTTGGCCCACCCGTTTGGGAACCCGTTCTCTGGCGGTAAAATGGCCGTTATATGAGTTTCGGAGCTCGGAATTGCATTCCGTTTTCTCCCGCCACCGACTCCCACCAAACCCAACCACGCCAGCTAAAAATCCCACGCCGCCCCTGAAACACGAAATTTGGCCGCAATCCGTGTGCTATAGCTAACGGATTTCAGCCTTTTCGGGCGGAAAAATGGGCGCAGGGCCTCCCGCATTATTTTTGCCATTTCTTCGAGCGGAAAACAGTATTAGCACCGTGAGGAGGCCCCCGACCCAGTTCTACCAGAACTGGACCAATTCGCGAGCACGTTTCGTACCCTTTTCGCACCCCCGCACATTCGGTAAATCGGCCGTAAAACGAGGTTCGGACCTCGGAATCAACTCCCGTCTTCTCCGACGTTAGGCTGTCGCACGTATCTAATGCATATCCCCAAAATCCCGCACCGCCCCGGAAACACGAAAGTTGGCCAAGATCCCTGAGCTACAGGACACGGCCTTGGCCGCGGGATGGCGGCGTGCCTAGGCCTTGGCCGCAGCGTGGCTGGGTGCCTTGGCCACGGGGTGGCTGCGTGCCGTGGCCTTGGCCACGGGGTGGCTGCGTGCCTAGGCCTTGGCCGCGGGGTGGCTGGGTTCCATGGCCTTGGCCTTGGCCTCGGGGTGGCTGCGTGCCTAGGACTTGGCCACGGGGTGGCTGGGTGCCATTGCCTTGGCCTTGGCCGCGGGGTGGCTGCATGCCTTGGCTTTGGCCGCGGGATGGCTGCGTGCCTTGCTCGAAATGCAGCACATGCTCGCGACCAAGGCACGTCGCACACTCTCGCACACACACAACACACACTTGGACCGCCCTCCCGGGAATTGGATAGGGAGCTCGAGTGTGGCCCTGTGCCTTGGCCTTCGCCGCGGGGTGGCCGCGTGACTTGGCCTTGGCCTTGGCAGCGGGCGAGCTTTTGGCAAAAATGTGAGGACACGGTCCTCGCCGTTGCTTCGCATTCTTGGACCAAAAACTGAGATCCACACCTACCTTCCACTTCTTTCTCCGGTTTTGCCTGAATCGGACGAGTTGGCCCACCCATTTGGGAACCCGTTCTCCGGCGGTAAAATGGCCGTAAAACGAGTTTCGGAGCTCGGAATTGGATTCCTTTTTCTCCTGCTACCGACTCCCACCAATCCCGACCACGCCAGCCAAAAATTCCACGCCACCCCCGAAACACGATATTTGGCCGCAATCCGTGTGCTATAGCTCACGGATTTTGGCCTTTTCGGGCGGAAAAATGGGCGCAGGGCCTCCCGCATTATTTTCGCCATTTCTTCGAGAGGAAAACAGTACTAGCACCGTGAGGAGGCCCCCGGCCCAGTTCTACCACAACCGGACCAATTCGCGGGCACGTTTCGTTCCCTTTTCGGACCTCCGCACGTTCGGTAAATCGGCCGTAAAACGAGGTTCGGTCCTCGGAATCGACTCCCGTCTTCCCCGACGTTCGACTGTCGCACGTATCTAATGCATCACCCCAAAATCCTGCCCCGCCCCGGAAACGCGAAGGTTGGCCAAGATCCATGAGCTACAGCACACGGCCTTTGCAGCGGGGTTGGCCAACTTTCGCGTTTCAGGGGCGGTGCGGGATTTTGGGGTGATGCATTAGATACGTGCGACAGTCGAACGTCGGAAAAGAGGGGAGTCGATTTCGAGGTCCGAACCTCGTTTTACGGCCGATTTACCGAGGGTGCGGGGGTGTGAATAGGGGACGAAACGTGCCCGTGAATTGGTCCGATTGTGGTAGAACTGGGCCGGGGGCCTCCTCGCGGTGCAAGTACTGTTTTCCGCTGGAAGAAATGGCGAAAAAAATGCGGAAGGCCTTCCGCCCATTTTTCCCCCGAAAAAGGCCAAAATCCGTGAGCTATAGCACGCGGATTGTGGTCAAATTTCGCGTTTCGGGGGCGGCGTGGGATTTTGGGCTGGCGTGGTCGGGTTTGGTGGGAGTCGGTGGCGGGAGAAAACGGAATCCAATTCCGAGCTCCGAAACTCGTTTTACGGCCATCTTACCGACAGCGAACGGGTGCCCAAACGGGTGGGCCCAGTCGTCCGATTCAGGCAAAACCGGAGAAAGAAGTGGAAGTTAGGTGTGGATCTCAGTTTTTGGTCCAAGAATACGAAGAAACGGCGAGGACCGTGTGCTCACATTTTGGCCAAATGCTCGCCCACGGCCAAGGCCAAGCCATGCAGCCACCCCGCGGCCAACGCCAAGGCACAGGGCCACGCTCGAGCTCCCTATCATTGCCTCGGGAGCGCGGCCGGAGTGTGTCTTGTGTGTTTATGAGAGTGTGCGACCTGCCTTGGTCGCGAGCATGTGCTGCATTTGGAGCATGGCACGGAGCAAGCCCGCGGCCAAGGCCAAGGCCGAGGCACGCAGCCACCCCGTGGCCAAGGCCAAGGCACGCGTCCACCCCGCGGCCAAGGCCATGGCACCCAGCCAGCCCGCGGCCAAGGCCTTGTCACACAGCCATGGCCATGGCCCGCAGCCACCCCGCGGCCAAGGCCAAGTCCGTGTGCTGTCGCTCACGGATCTTGGCCAACTTTCGCGTTTCCGGCACGGTGCGGGATTCTGGGGTGATGCATTAGATACGTGCGACAGTCGAACGTCGGAAAAAAGGGGAGTCGATTTCGAGGTCCGAACCTCGTTTTACGGCCGATTTACCGAGGGTTCGGGGGTGCGAAAAGGGGACGAAACATGCCCTCGAATTGGTCCGATTGTGGTAGAACTGGGCCGGGGGCGTCCTCACTGCGCAAGTACTGCTTGCCGCTCGAAGAAAAGGCCAAAATCCGTGAGCTATACCACACGGATTGTGGCAAAATTTCACGTTTCGGGAGCGGCGTGGGATTTTGGGCTGGCGTCGTCAGGTTTGGTGGGAGTCGGTGGCGGGAGAAAACGGAATCCAATTTCGAGCTCCGAAACTCGTTTTACGGCCATCTTACCGGCAGCGAACGGGTGCCCAAAAGGGTGGGCCCACTCGTCCGATTCAGGCAAAACCGGAGAAAGAAGTGGAAGGTAGGTGTGGATCTCAGTTTTTGGTCCAAGAATATGAAGAAACGGCGAGGACCGTGTGCTCACATTTTGGCCAAATGCTCGCCCGCGGCCAAGGCCAAGCCACGCAGCCACCCCGCGGCCAACGCCAAGGCACAGGGCCACGCTCGAGCTCCCTATCATTGCCTCGGGAGCGCGGCCCGAGTGTGTCTTGTGTGTGCGTGAGAGTGTACAACCTGCCTTGGTCGCGAGCATGTGCTTCATTTCGAGCAAGGCACGGAGCAAGCCCGCGGCTAAGGCCAAGGCCGAGGCACGAAGCCACCCCGTAGCCGTGGCCGAGGCACGCAGGCACCCTGCGGCCAAGGCCATGGCACCCAGCCAGCCAGCGGCCAAGGCCATGGCAGCCAGCCAGCCCGCGGCCAAGGCCTTGGCACACAGCCACCCGGTGGCCAAGGCCAAGGCCATGGCACGCAGCCACCCCGAGGCCAAGGCCAAGGCCATGGCCCGCAGCCACCCCGCGGCCAAGGCCAAGTCCGTGTGCTGTCGCTCACGGATCTTGGCCAACTTTCGCTTTTTCGGGGCGGTGCGGGATTTTGGGCTGATGCATTAGATACGTGCGACAGTCGAACGTCGGAAAAGAGGGGAGTCAACTTCCAGGTCCGAACCTCGTTTTACGGCCGATTTACTGAGGGTGCGGGGGTGCGAAAAGGGGACGAAACGCGCCCTCGAATTGGTCCGATTGTGGTAGAACTGGGCCGGGGGCCTCCTCACGGCGCAACTACTGCTTTCCGCCCGAAGAAATGACAAAACTAATGCGGGAGGCCCTGCGCCCATTTTTCCGCCAGAAAAGGCCAAAATCCGTGAGCTATAGCACACGGATTGTGGCCCAATTTCGAGTTTCGGGGGCGGCGTGGGATTTTGGGCTGGCGTGGTCGGGTTTGGTGGGAGTCGGTGGCGGGAGAAAACGGAATCCAATTCTGAGCTCCGAAACTCATTTTACGGCCGTCTTACCGGCAGCGAACGGGTGCCCAAACGGGTGGGCTAACTCGTCCGATTCAGGGAAAACCGGAGAAAGAAGTGGAAGGTAGGTGTGGATCTCAGTTTTTGGTCCAAGAATACGAAGAAACGGCGAGGACCGTGTGCTCACATTTTGGCCAAATGCTCGCCCGCGTCCAAGGCCAAGCCACGCAGCCACCCCGCGGCCAACGCCAAGGCACAGGGCCACGCTCGAGCTCCCTATCCTTGCCTCGGGAGCGCGGCCGGAGTGTATGTTGTGTGTGCGTGAGAGTGTGCGACCTGCCTTGGTCGCGAGCATGTGCTGCATTTCGAGCAAGGCACGGAGCCAGCCCTTGGCCAAACGGGGTGGACGCTTGCCTTGGCCTTGGCCAAGGGTTGGCTGCGTGCCTCGGCCTTGGCCTTGGCCGTGGGCTGGCTCATGCCTTGATCGAAATGCAGCACATGCTCGCGACCAAGGCAGGTTGCACACTCTCACGTACACACAACACACACTCGGGCCGCGCTCCCGAGGCAAGGATAGGGAGCTCGAGCGTGGCCGTGTGCCTTGACGTTCGCCGCGGGGTGGCTTTGTGCCTAGGCCTTGGCCGCGGGGTGGCTGGGTGCCAAGTCCTTGGCTGTGGCCGCGGGTTGGCTGGGTGCCATGGCCTTGGCCTTAGCCGCGGGGTGGCTGCGTGCCATGGCCTTGGCCTTGTCCGTGGGGTGGCTGGGTGCCATGGCCTCGCCCTTGGCCGCGGGGTGGCTGCGTGCCTTGGCTTTGGCGGCAGGCTGGCTGCGTGCCTTGCTCGAAATGCAGCACATGCTCGCGACCAAGGCACGTCGCAGACTCTCGCGCACACACAACACAAACTTGGGCCGCGCTCCCGGGGCAAGGATAGGGAGCTCGAGCGAGGCCCCGTGCCTTGGCCTTGGCCGCGGGGTAGCCGCGTGCCTTGGCCGCGGGGTGGCCGCGTGCTTTGGCCGCGGGCGAGCATTTGGCCAAAATGTGAGCACACGGTCTTCGGCGTTGCTTCGTATTCTTGGACAAGAACTGAGATCCACACCTACCTTCCACTTCTTTCTTCGGTTTTGCCTGGATCGGACAAGTTGGCCCACCCGTTTGGGAACCCGTTCTCTGGCGGTAAAATGGCCGTTAAACGAGGTTTGGAGTTCGGAATTGCATTCCGTTTTCTCCCGCCACCGACTCCCACCAAACCCGACCACGCCAGCCAAAAATCCCACGCCGCCCCCGAAACACGAAATTTGGCCGCAATCCGTGTGCTATAGCTCACGGATTTTGGCCTTTTCGGGCGGAAAAATGGGCGCAGGGCCTTCCGCATTATTTTCGCCATTTCTTCGAGCATGGCCCTGTGCCTTGGCCTTGGCCGCGGGGTGGCCGCGTGCCTTGGCTGCGGGCGAGCATTTGGCCAAAATGTGAGCACACGGTCCACGCCGTTGCTTCGTATTCTTGGACCAAAAACTGAGATCCACACCTACCTTCCACTTCTTTATCCGGTTTTGCCTGAATTGGACGAGTTGGCCCACCCGTTTGGGCACCCGTTCTCTGGCGGTAAAATGGCCGTAAAACGAGTTTCGGAGCTCGGAATTGGATTCCGTTTTCTCCCGCCACCGACTCCCACCAAACCCGACCACGCCAGCCAAAAATCCCATGCCGCCCCTGAAACGCGAAATTTGGCCACAATCCGTGTGCTATAGCTCATGGATTTTGGCCTTTTCTAGCGGAAAAATGGGCGCAGGGCCTCCCGCATTATTTTCGCCATTTCTTCAAGCGGAAAACAGTACTTGCGCCGTGAGGAGGCCCCGGCCCAGTTCTACCACAATCGGACCAATTCGCGGGCACGTTTCGTCCCCTTTTCGCACCCCCGCACCCTCGGTAAATCGGCCGTAAAACGAGGTTCGGACCTCGAAATCGACTACCCTCTTTTCCAACGCTCGACTGTCGCACGTATCTAATGCATCACCCCAAAATCCCGCACCGCCCCAGAATCGCGAAAGTTGGCCAAGATCCATGAGCTACAGCACACGGCCTTGGCCTTGGCCGCGGGGTAGCTGCATGCCATGGCCTTGGCTTTGGCCTCGGGGTGGCTGCGTGCCAAGGCCTTGGCCGCGGGCTGGCTGCGTGCCTAGGCCTTGGCCACAGGCTGGCTGGGTGCCATGGCGTTGGCCGCGGGGTGGACGCGTGCCTTGCCCTTGGGCACGGGGTGGCTGCGTGCCTCGGCCTTGGCCGTGGCCGCGGGCTGGCTCCGTGCCTTGCTCGAAATGCAGCACACTCTCACGCACACACAACACACACTCCGCCGGCGCTCGCGCACGCTCGGTAAATCGGCCGTAAAAGGAGGTTTGGACCTCGAAATCGACTCCCCTCTTGGTAGAACTGGGCCGGGGGCCTCCTCACGGCGCAAGTACTGCTTTCCGCTCAAAGAAATCCTCACACGGATTGCGGCAAAATTTCGTGTTTCGGTGGCGGTGTGGGATTTTTGGCTGGCGTGGTCGGGTTTGGTGGGAGTCGGTGGTGGGAGAAAACGGAATCCAATTCCGAGCTCCGAAACTCGTTTAACGGCCATTTTACCGCCAGAGAACGGGTTCCCAAACGGGTGGGCCAACTCGTTCGATTCAGGCAAAACCGGAGAAAGAAGTGGAAGGTAGGTGTGGATCTCAGTTATTGGTCCAAGAATACGAAGCAACGGCGAGGACCGTGTGCTCACATTTTGGCCAAATGCTCGCCCGCGGCCAAGGCACGCGGCCACCCCGCGGCCAAGATAAAGGCCTAGGGCCAAGCTCGAGCTCCCTATCCTTGCCCCGGGAGCGCGGCCCAAGTTTGTGTTGTGTGTGTGTGAGAGTGTACGACGTGCCTTGGTCGCGAGAATGTGCTGCATTTCGAGAAAGGCACGCAGCCACCCCAAGGCCAAGGCCTAGGCACGCAGCCACCCCGCGGCCAAGGCCTAGGCACGCAGCCGCCCCCAGCCATGGCCTAGGCATGCAGCCACCCCGCGGCCAAGGCCGTGTGCTGTAGCTCATGGATCTTGGCCAACTTTCGCATTTTTCCGCCCGAAAAGGCCAAAATCAGTGAGCTATAGCAAACGGGTTGCGGCCAAATTTCGCGTTTCGGGGGCGGCATGGGATTTTTGGCGGGCGTGGTCGGGTTCGGTGGGAGTCGGTGGTGGGAGAAAACAGAATCCAATTCCGAGCTCCCAAACTCGTTTTACGGCCATTTTACCGCCAGAAAACGGGTGCCCAAATGGGTCGCCCAACTCATCGGATTCAGGCAAAACCAGAGAAAGAAGTGGAAGGTAGGTGTGGATCTCAATTTTTGGTCCAAGAATACGAAGCAACGGCAAGGACCGTGTGCTCACATTTTGGCCAAATGCTCGCCCGCGGCCAAGGTCAAGGCCAAGGCACGCGGCCACCCCACGGCCATGGCCAAGGCACAGGGCCACGCTCGAGCTCCCTATCCTCGCCCCGGGAGCGCGGCACAAGTGTGTGTTGTGTGTGCGCAAGAGTCTGCGACGTGCCTTGGTCGCGAGCATGTGCTGCATTTTGAGCAACGGACGCAGCCAGCCCGCGGCCAAGGCCAAGCCACGCAGCCACCCCGCGGCCAAGGCCAAGGCCATGGCACCCAGCCACCCCGCGGCCAAGGCCAAGGCACGCAGCCACCCCGCGGCCAAGGCCAAGGCACGCAGCCACCCCGTGGCCAAGGCCAAGGCCATGGCACCCAGCCACGCTGCTGCCAAGGCCTAGGCACGCAGCCACCCCGCGGCCAAGGCCGTGTGCTGTAGCTCATGGATCTTGGCCAACTTTCGCGTTTCCGGGGCGGTGCGGGATTTTGGAATGATGCATTAGATACGCAGTTGGATTCCGTTTTCTCCCGCCACCGACTCCCACCAAACCCGACTACGCCAGCCCAAAATCCCACGCCGCTCCTGAAACGAAGCAACGGCGATACGTACGACATTAGATACGTACGACAGTCGAACGTCAGAGAAGACGGGAGTCGATTCCGAGGTCCGAACCTCGTTTTACGGCCGATTTACCGAACATGCGGGGGTGCGAAAAGGGGACGAAACGTGCCCGCGAATTGGTCCGGTTGTGGTAGAACTGGGCCGGGGGCCTCCTCACGGTGCTAGTACTGTTTTACGCTCGAAGAAATGGCGAAAATAATGCGGGAGGCCCTGCGCCCATTTTTCCGCCCGAAAAGGCCAAAATCCGTGAGCTATAGCACACGGATTGCGGCCAAATTTCGCGTTTCCGGGGCGGCGTGGGATTTTTGGCTGGCGTGGTCGGGTTTGGCGGGAGTCGGTGGCGGGAGAAAACGGAATCCAATTCTGAGCTCCGAAACTCGTTTTACGGCCATTTTACTGCCAGAGAATGGGTGCCCAAACGGATGGGCCAACCCGTACGATTCAGGAAAAACCGGAGAAAGAGGTGGAAGGTAGGTGTGGATCTCAATTTTTGGTCCAAGAATACGAAGCAACGGCGAGGACCGTGTGCTCACATTTTGGCCAAATGCTCGCCCGCGGCCAAGGCCAAGGCACAGGGCAAGCCTCGAGCTCCCTATCCTTGGCCCGGGAGCGTGGCCCAAGTTTGTGTTGTGTGTGCGCGAGAGTGTGTGACGTGCCTTGGTCGCGAGCATGTGCTGCATTTCGAGCAAGGCACGCAACCAGCCCGCGGCCAAGGCCAAGGCCATGGCACCCAGCCACCCCGCGGCCAAGGCCTAGGCACGCAGCCACCCCGCGGCGATGGCCAAGGCCATGGCACCCAGCCACGCCGCTGCCAAGGCCTAGGCACGCAGCCACCCCGCGGCCAAGGCCGTGTGCTGTAGCTCACGGATCTTGGCCAACTTTCACGTTTCCGGGGCGGTGTGGGATTTTGGAATGATGCATTAGATACGCAGTTGGATTCCGTTTTCTCCCGCCACCGACTCCCACCAAACCCGACGACGCCAGCCCAAAATCCCACGCCGCTCCTGAAACGCGAAATTTGGCCACAATCCGTGTGCTATAGCTCACGGATTTTGGCCTTTTCTGGCGGAAAAATAGGTGCAGGGCCTCCCGCATTATTTTTACCATTTCTTCGAGCGGAAAGCAGTACTTGCGCCGTGAGGAGGCCCCCGGCCCAGTTCTACCACAATCGGACCAATTTGAGGGCACGTTTCGTCCCCTTTTCGCACCACTGCACCCTCGGTAAATCGGCCGTAAAACGAGGTTCGGACCTCGAAATCGACTCCCCTCTTTTCCGACGTTCGACTGTCGCACGTATCTAATGGATCACCCAAAAATACCGCACCGCCCCGGAAACGTAAAAGTTGGCCAAGATCCGTGAGTGACAGCACACGGCCTTGGCCTTGGCCGCGGGGTGGCTGCGTGCCTAGGCCTTGGCCGCGGGGTGGCTGGGTGCCATGGCCTTGGCCTTGGCCACCGGGTGGCTGTGTGCCAAGGCCTTGGCCACCGGGTGGCTGTGTGCCAAGGCCTTGGCCACGGGGTGGCTGCGTGCCTAGGCCTTGGCCGCGGGCTGGCTGGGTGCCATGGCCTTGGCCGCGGGGTGGACGCGTCCCTAGGCCTTGGCCTTGGCCGCGGGGTGGACACGTCCCTAGGCCTTGGCCTTGGCCGCAGGGTGGACGCGTGCCTAGGCCTTGGCCTTGGCCGCGGGCTCCCGAGGCAAGGATAGGGAGCTCGAGCGTGGCCCTGTGCCTTGGCGTTGGCCGCGGGGTGGCTGCGTGGCTTGGCCTTGGGCGCGGGCGAGCATTTGGCCAAAATGTGAGCACACGGTCCTCGCCGTTTCTTCGTATTCTTGGACCAAAAACTGAGATCCACACCTGCCTTCCACTTCTTTCTCCGGTTTTGCCTGAATCGGACGAGTGGGCCCACCCGTTTGGGCACCCGTTCGCTGCCGGTAAAATGCCCGTAAAACGAGTTTCGGAGCTCGGAATTGGATTCCGTTTTCTCCCGCCACCGACTCCCACCAAACCCGACCACGCCAGCCCAAAATCCCACGCCGCCCCCGAAACGCGAAATTTGGCCACAATCCGTGTGCTATAGCTCACGGATTTTGGCCTTTTCCGGGGGAAATATGGGCGCAGGGCCTCCCACATTATTTTCGCCTTTTCTTCGAGCGGAAAACAGTACTTGCGCCGTGAGGAGGCCCACGGCCCAGTTCTACAATAATCGGACCAATTCGCGGGCACTTTTCGTCCCCTTTTCGCACCCCCGCACCCTCGGTAAATCGGCCGTAAAACGAGGTTCGGACCTCGAAATCGACTCCCCTATTTTCCAACGCTCGACTGTCTCACGTATCTAATGCATCACCCCAAAATCCCGCACCGCCCCGGAAACGCGAAAGTTGGCCAAGATCCGTGAGCTACAGCACATGGGCTTGGCCATGGCCGCGGGGTGGCTGCGTGCCATGCCTTGGCCTTGGCCGCGTGGTGGCTTCGTGCCATGGCCTTGGCCTTGGCCGCAGGGTGGCTGCGTGCCATGGCCTTGGCTTTGGGCTCGGGGTGGCTGCGTGCCAAGGCCTTGGCCGCGGGCTGGCTGCGTGCCTAGGCCTTGGCCGCGGGCTGGCTGGGTGCCATGGCCTTGGCCGCGGGGTGGACGCGTGCCTTGGCCTTGGCCACGGGGTGGCTGCGTGCCTCGGCCTCGGCCTTGGCCACAGGCTGGCTCCGTGCCTTGCTCGAAATGCAGCACATGCTCCCGACCAAGGCAGGTCGCACACTCTCACGCACACACAACACACACTCGGGCTGCGCTCCCAAGGCAAGAATAGGGAGCTCGAGCATGGCCCTGTGCCTTGGCGTTGGCCGCGGGGTGGCTGCGTGGCTTGGCCTTGGCCGCGGGCGAGCATTTGGCCAAAATGTGAGCACACGGTCCTCGCCGTTTCTTCGTATTTTTGGACCAAAAACTGAGATCCACACCTACCTTCCACTTCTTTCTCCGGTTTTGCCTGAATCGGACGAGTGGTCCCACCCGTTTGGGCACCCGTTCCCTGCCGGTAAGATGGCCGTAAAACGAGTTTCGGAGCTTGGAATTGGATTCTGTTTTCTCCCGCCACCGACTCCCACCAAACCCGACGACGCCAGCCCAAAATCCCAGGCCGCCCCCGAAACGAGAAATTTGGCCACAATCCGTGTGCTATAGCTCACCGATATTGGCCTTTTCCGGGGGAAAAATGGGCGCAGGGCCTCCCGCATTATTTTTGCCATTTGTTCGAGCGGAAAACAGTACTTGCGCCGTGAGGAGGCCCCCGGGCCAGTTCTACCACAATCGTACCAATTCGCGTGCACGTTTCGTCCCGTTTTCGCACCCCCGCACCCTTGGTAAATCGGCCGTAAAACGAGGTTCGGACCTCGAAATCGACTTCCCTCTTTTCCTACGCTCGACTGTCGCACGTATCTAATGCATCACCCCAAAATCCCGCACCGCCCCGGAAACGCGAAAGTTGGCCAAGATCCGTGAGCTACAGCACACGGCCTTGGCCTTGGGCGCGGGGTGGCTGTGTGCCATGGCCTTGGCCTTGGCCTCGGGGTGGCTGCGTGCCAAGGCCTTGGCCACGGGCTGGCTGGCTGCCATGGCCTTGGACGCGGGCTGGCTGGGTGCCATGGCCTTGGCCGCGGGGTGGACGCGTGCCTTGGCCTTGGCCGCGGGGTGGCTGCGTGCCTTGCTCGAAATGTAGTACATGCTCGCGACGAAGGCAGGTCACACACTCTCACGCACACACAACACACACTCGGGCCGCGCTCCCGAGGCAAGGATAGGGATCTCGAGCGTGGC
>JASUUG010000166.1:0-63365 GCA_030449905.1 Luvunga scandens | reverse complement strand
TAGATAAAGCACATATTAGAAAAACGGTGAGACCGCATGCTAAAGATTGGTCACAAGACTGGATGATGCATTATGGGCATATAGGAATGGGCTTCAAGATCTTATCGATGTCACCTCATAGCTAGCATGGAAAAGCTTGCCACCTACCCGCGGAACTCGAGCATCGTGCATACCGGGCCATTAAGAAATTCAACTGAGCTCAGTGCCTAGCCTGTAGTGTTAAGATTACAATGGCAGAACTTGAAGAAATTGCAATGATGCATGTTTAAAAATGCTAAAAATTTACAAACAAATAACGAAAGTCTTTCATGACAAGCACATATGAGAAGATCTTTCACACCAGTGTCAGTACTTTTATTCATCCGTCGCACCTATTCCTGTAAGTCAAGGCCTTCGACTGGACTCCAACCCTTTATAGTTCATATCAAGTTTTTCCATACGGAGCAGACTGAAATTAAGGATCCAAAGAACGGTAACTTTTAAGGTTAATGGTCAAAGATTAAAGTCATATCTAGACCAACCACATGAAAATGACACCCGAAATCGATTGAGCGACTCAAATCAATTGAGACTTTTTTTATTTATTTCTTCTTTTCGGTGATTAAATTTCTGCTGAAAGTGTTTATTTAATCATTCAATTTTTCTTTTTATCACTTCTAATTACGTATGCCTCACTTAGATGATCCTCTTTGAAACATCTCGACAAACTTCAACGTGACGATCTCATCCTGAGAAGCCAGATACGATTTACAAAACATCAGTATTTGGAAGCTACAACTCCTCCAGAGTTGGTATCCTGTGTGGAAGATCTAGAAAGACAACTCAGGAATAGAAGATGGATATATAACTCCAATTGAGTTGAGGTTAACTCAATAAGAGGACGAATGTAAGTTCATTTTTCTTTTTATTGTGTGTTTTTCTTATTTTGTTCACTTTAATGTTTGATTTGATTTTATAGATTTGATTTTCTTTATTTAGTGTGTGTTTGATTTTCTTTGTTTAGTGTGTTTTGATTTATTTTCCTAAGCTTGGCGGATAACGGTATCGTGACAATCAAAGTCTGCTTACTTTAGTTTCCCATAATAACCGATATTCTGAGAAGAAGGTATGACAAAACATGATTCTAGCAAAGCCTTCACAAGCGATTTCCCTTCACTTCCTCGAATGCCCTTTTACGATCTATAAAGCTCGGTCCGAACGCATGCATTGCTTATGAGAAATAACATCCCTGCTGACATCCGTTGGTTAATCGAGGCCAAAGTACGCTTTAGCAGGTGAGTTACCTCCAAATTTATTGCATACATGCCTGGTTGTGTAAAGGAAACTACTCGAGAAAAAGAAGAGCTAAAAACTTCATGTTAATTGTCATAAGTGTGCCGTGATGAAATGCGATAAAAAACCTTGTTCTTTCTGAATGATGTCCGATAATAAGTGAAGATAAGATTCAATTCATTGATGGCTTGAATAAAGAGTCATTGATGATATCCTTTTGTCTCTTGAAACGCATCCCAGTGGATACGTACAAACAGCAATTCTCCAGTTATGGCCATTATTTCAGTGTCCGATATAGTCTTGGGAATCTGACTATAAACGACCCTGTTTGCCAGTTTATAAGAAAACTGGATAGGAAGCTATCCTCGACCCATGAGGGCGTTCAAGCCGTTTCTGGACGTAAAACCAGAGGAAGATGTGAGCCACAATCACAACTACCTGTAAATATCCTTTTACTGTTGTTTTATTTTACTGTTGTTTTATTTCACTGTTGTTTTATCAATTGCATTATTGTCTTTAATAATTGAGTGCTTTTTCTTTTACTATTTCCTTTTTGACTCTCGAGCCATGTGCTTTTTAAACAAGCAATCGACATAGACATGCTACCTCCTATACAGCTGTAAATCATTGTCACCAAGATCCTCGATATATGATCATTTTCTTTAGACTCACAAATTGTTTTTGGTAAGCATTCCAATGGCAGCTACTCCCAATAAACAATTCAAGAACATTTGTGTGCTCTCGATTTACCTACGGCAAAACATAAAGAGTTCGCCGAGGCAGCCATCGATCTTGGTCAACGACATAAGAAAGAAATTTGCATCCTGGTTTATTGAGAGAGGTGACCGGGTTATCAAAACTAGTCTCGTTCGCTTATCTCGTGAGGAGCCAGTGTTAGGCATCATCCTAAGAAGCCTCAAACCGTTGGCCCGTATGTCCACTCACCAACCGAGAAGAGTTAGTTGTCTCTGTATGCAAGAAAGAATAACTCAAATGCTAAATCATGCCGATGCTTTTATTTTCCTACCAGAGATCTTGCAACTCCTGAGGCACTAATCACATTAGCATTCAGGGCCCATCCAACATTCATCGAAACCCATCGGTTTGTTAAATGTCAATAACTTTTATGATGGCTTCATCGCATTTCTTAACCATGCAATAAAAACCATTTCATCCCTTTCACAAATAAAAATCTTTATTTGTGCTCATATCGCTTAACGAGTTAATTGATCTGCATGCTTATGTACTGTGAGCTGCATCCCAAGACCCTTGTGCTGGAATGGCCAACTAATGATGGTAACAGTAGCCGTAGTAAGAAGTGTAAATTAGATTTAACTCTCCGCTTGTAAATATTTTCTTCTGTGATCCAGCAATCAGGTGATGTCTTCTAAACCCTATTTTCTTTCAAACATTGAGGACAATGTTTCGCTCGGTCGTGGGGAGGGAATAGTTGACAATTGTGGAATATCTCAATCTTGGTGTAGTTTTTACTATTTTGTATTGTAGAAACTAACTGTTAATTTTTGAGTCTTAAGATAACATGGAGTACGAGTGTAGCAAATCTAAACGCATCTTCTTACTATAAAAAAAAAAAAAAAAAAAGAAATTTTTCAGATATTTTCATAATTAGATGACATGATAACTTTCAAATTTTAGTATTTGTATTATCTTTGGTCTTTAGTTATGTTACACCATGTTTGTTACTTTACATGTTGATGTTGGAAACAAATTTAAGTTGCTTGAAAGAATTAAACATGTCATAATAATTTCCAAGTGAGTTTTGAGCCTCGTTATTTTCTTGGAGAGAACCATTTTCGCCCATTCTTCATTCAAATTTTAAGAGTTTATCTTTATACATTAAAAAAAAAAAAAAAAAAAAACAAAAGTGTGTTGCCACATCTCAAGATCTATCTAACTAAGAGATACTAAGATTATTTAACCCTAAAAGATGACAAAGGCCATCTTTGGTCCGCTTTGAGCCTTCTAGCCAACCCTATTAATATGTATCCATAGAACCCCTTTCGAGCCTTAAAAATAATAATAATAATAATAATAAAGTAAAAATAAAGACTTTTTCTTTGGAACCTATTATCTTGTCCCACCCAACGCTTGAGATCACCTTATATTTTGTATTTCACCACCCATTTATATTCAAAATAGAGATAATTTGCATAAAAAAAGGTGCTAAAAAAAAAAAAGAGAAAAAGAAACAAAAGGAAAAAATGTTTACAAATAAAAAAAAAATAAAAATAAAAAAAAAAAAAAATAAAATCATTGAAAAGACTTTACAATCTCCAAAGTTCTCATTTTTCAAACATATATTTTGTTTTTCCTATTATCCTTTCTTTGTTAGCCACGCCCCTAGCCTACGTTACGCCCTAATAAAAGTCCTTCTTGATTTTAGGAACTATAAATCAAATGTAAAACTAGTTATACGGCTGAAAAGACGGGCAATGCATACTAAAAAAAAAAAAAAAAAAAAAAAAAAAAGGACGATGAATGATTGCAGAAAGATTTTTAAATTAAAATCGTAATATTTCTAAGTCGAGGGCATATTTTTGTCACCTTGGTGAGAGTGTGATATTTCTTCTTTATTATTTTCACTCAATTTACCATTCACCTGAGTGATTATTTTCGTTTAATTTTCTTTCAGAGATCACTACTACCTATGAGATTTTCTGTTTGATGTCATTCTTAAAAGTAATTAGATTATCAAGTTGTGACAAAGTTTTCTAACCGATTCATGTAGAGAGTTGATGGGAATGATATTTCTTTAGATCGTAGATAATGCTTATACTTTTATTCGATTGTTATCATTAGTCCATTGAATAAATACCACAAAAAAAAAAAAAAAAAATCGCTTTGAGCTTAAATTGCTAGGGACTAGCAACAAGTCAATGTTGGGGGTGTGTTGAAACTAGAAAGTGTGTATTTATAATGGAGAAAATCATCATTTTACACTCCAAGTCTCACTAACATCCCTATTTTTACGCTCTTTAAGTCCCTCAGAATTTAATTACGATGCTTTTATTTTAATTAAGATTTTATGTATTTTAGAGATATCATGGTCATTTCACAATAAACGAGAGATCGATGGAAAACTAGACAGCACTTTTGAACTCGTGACAGCTCTAAAACCCAGAGAGATAAAAAGAAAAAATGGCATCGCTCACATATACTGATCGCTCACACATACGGTGACGGCTTGATATATACTGCATTTCAGACATCGATATCGTTTCACGACTGCATCGTTTCACATGTATCAGAGGCCGACGTGGCATCAGACATGACGTGGCACTATACGATGACGTGGCGGCATTTGATTGACGAATGGGATGTGGCATTGACCGCTTATGCGGGCATTGACCGATGACGGGCGCTGGATCGATGACGGTCACTTGCGCTTATCGACCAAAAATGTTGACCGTGACGCGGCGTATCGTTAGTGGATGGAAAACGCGGTGTACGGGTACATGCATATACACAGAATAACAGCCCTCGATGATGTGTTCCATCCAATAAAGAACTTGCCACGCGGGCGCAAATCCTCGAGCGTCCAAATTGTTTTAATCCGATGGCCATGATTTACTCAACAGATCTATAAAAGGGGGCTCCCCTAATTTGACACCCTGAATCCATTTTTGGACTCCATTTTCTCTAATTCCATCTCCATCTTGTATTTTCTACGTATTTTAATAAAATTCCCATTTTACCCCTAGTTAAATTACGAGTGGCTAATTTCCTTTCAAGCTCAGGGTGAAGGTGAAGTCTCAACATGCTCCATGGGCTTAATTTGTAAATTTACTTTTCCTTCCCTTTAATTTATGTGGTTGTTTTGACTTTCAGAGATGATAGTAATAATCTTGTCGATATCTACCGAATAACCGCCTCCCCTAGGCAAGGTTATTACTATTTGCACGGGAAGCCCTTAGCACCATATCTATTAGAGTGTTGTTCATGATGAGTGGAAGTTCCCTTCATGATTTAATTGTACTAATAATGAATATTAAGCCGATGGTACATGTTGAGATTGCATCCTGAGATCCAAGCATTTTATTTTAATAGTTTATTCCAATAGCTTTAATTCAAATTAATACATTGCCTACATAATTGTCATTATAAATCCAATCACCCCTTAGAAAATTAATTTTACAAGTAATTAAAATCCACCTCCTCGTGATCGACACTCGTCACCATTAATCTATTATACAATAGATTCGCACTTGCGAATTTCGGACAGACGCTGGGCGCTGCATTGGCCCTGGATGCGTGCATTGGCCTTGGCCGCGGGCATGTGCGTGCCTTGGCCTTGGCCGCGGGGAGAGTGCGTGGCTTGGCCTTGGCCGCTGGGGCGGGGTGGATGGGTGCCTAGGCCTTGGCCGCGGGCGTGCTGTTGCCTTGGCCTTTGCCGAGGGGTGGGTTCGTGCCTTGGACCCGGGCTGGACGCGCGCATTGGCCTTGGCCGCGGGCTGGCCGGTGCCTTGGCCTTGGCCCCGGCTGGCTGCGTGCCTTGGCCTTGGCCACAAACGGGATTCGCAGCCCGAATCGGCTCGCTTTTCTCCGCTGCCAACCCCGCCAATACCGCAACACCAGCCCAAAATCCCACGGCGCCACGGAAACGCTGAATTTGACCGCAACTCCGTGCTATAGCTCACGGATTTCGCCATTTCGGCGGAAACGCGGGCCCAGGGCCCCCGCATTATTCTCGCCATTTTCTTCGGCGCAAAACAGTACTTGCGCCTAGAGGAGGCCCGCGGCCGAGTTGTGCCAGGATCGACCACCAAGGGCACGCTTTCGGCCCCCTTTTCGCACTCCCCGCACAACTGGTAAATCGGCCGCAAAACGAGATTCGACCTCGAATCGACCGCCGCCTTTTCCGACGCTTGACTCTCGCACGATCTAATGCATCACCCCAAAATCCCGCACCGCCCGAAACGCGAAGTTGGCCCAGATCCGTGGCTACAGCACACGGTTCGCCATTTTGGACCAAAAATGGGGCCCGAGCTCACGGCCTGTTTTCCCCACTTTTGAGTCCCGTAAGATAATTTCAGTCGAAATACGGCACCTGCTGAAATTTCAGCCCAAGCAAAGTCGGACAGACGCTTGGGCGCTGCATTGGCCCTGGATGCGTGCATTGGCCTTGGCCGCGGGCATGTGCGTGCCTTGGCCTTGGCCGGGGAGACTGCGTGGCTTGGCCTTGGCCGCTGGGGCTGGGTGGATGGGTGCCTTGGCCTTGGCCGCGGCGGGCTGGTGCCTTGGCCTTGGCCGCGGGTGGCTGCGTGCCTTGGCCCCGGCTGGCCGCGCGCTTGGCCTTGGCCGCTGGCTGGCCGGGTGCCTTGGCCTTGGCCCCGGCTGGCTGCGTGCCTTGGCCTTGGCCACAAACGGGATTCGCAGCCCGAATCGGCTCGCTTCTCCCGCTGCCAACCCCGCCAATACCGCAACACCAGCCCAAAATCCCACGGCGCCACGGAAACGCTGAATTTGACCGCAACCGTGCTATAGCTCACGGATTTCGCCATTTCGGCGGAAACGCGGGCCCAGGGCCCCGCATTATTCTCGCCATTTTCTTCGGGCGCAAAACAGTACTTGCGCCCAGAGGAGGCCCGCGCCGAGTTGTGCCAGGATCGACCACCCGCGGCACGCTTCGCCCCCTTTTCGCACTCCCCGCACAACTGGTAAATCGGGCCGTGAACGAGATTCGACTCGAATCGACCGCCGCCTTTTCCGACGCTTGACTCTCGCACGATCTAATGCATCACCCCAAAATCCCGCACCGCCCGAAACGCGGAAGTTGGCCCAGATCCGTGGCTACAGCACACGGTCTCGCCATTTTGGACCAAAAATGGGGCCCGGAGCTCACGGCCTGTTTTCCCCACTTTTGAGTCCCGTAAGATAATTTCAGTCAAATACGGCACCTGCTGAAATTTCAGCCCAAGCAAAGTCGGACAGACGCTTGGGCGCTGCATTGGCCCTGGATGCGTGCATTGGCCTTGGCCGCGGGCATGTGCGTGCCTTGGCCTTGGCCGCGGGAGACTGCGTGGCTTGGCCTTGGCCGCTGGGGCTGGGTGGATGGGTGCCTTGGCCTTGGCCGCGGGCGGGCTGGTGCCTTGGCCTTGGCCGCGGGTGGCTGCGTGCCTTGGCCCCGGCTGGCCGCGCGCTTTGGCCTTGGCCGGGCTGGCCGGGTGCCTTGGCCTTGGCCCCGGCTGGCTGCGTGCCTTGGCCTTGGCCACAAACGGGATTCGCAGCCCGAATCGGCTCGCTTTTCTCCCGCTGCCAACCCCGCCAATACCGCAACACCAGCCCAAAATCCCACGGCGCCACGGAAACGCTGAATTTGACCGCAACCGCGGTGCTATAGCTCACGGATTTCGCCATTTCGGCGGAAACGTGGGCCCAGGGCCCCGCATTATTCTCGCCATTTTCTTCGGCGCAAAACAGTACTTGCGCCAGAGGAGGCCCGCGTCCGAGTTGTGCCAGGATCGACCACCAAGGGCACGCTTTCGCCCCCTTTTCGCACCCGCGACAACTGGTAAATCGGGCCGTAAACGAGATTCGACCTCGAATCGACCGCCGCTTTTCCGACGCTTGACTCTCGCACGATCTAATGCATCACCCCAAAATCCCGCACCGCCCGAAACGCGAAGTTGGCCCAGATCCGTGGGCTACAGCACACGGTTCGCCATTTTGGACCAAAAATGGGGCCCGAGCTCACGGCCTGTTTTCCCCACTTTTGAGTCCCGTAAGATAATTTCAGTCGAAATACGGCACCTGCTGAAATTTCAGCCCAAGCAAAGTCGGACAGACGCTTGGGCGCTGCATTGGCCCTGGATGCGTGCATTGGCCTTGGCCGCTCGGCATCTGCGTGCCTTGGCCTTGGCCGCGGGAGACTGCGTGGCTTGGCCTTGGCCGCTGGGGCTGGGTGGATGGGTGCCTTGGCCTTGGTCGCGGGCGGGCTGGTGCCTTGGCCTTGGCCGCGGGTGGCTGCGTGCCTTGGCCCCGGCTGGCCGCGCGCCTTGGCCTTGGCCGCGGCTGGCCGGTGCCTTGGCCTTGGCCCCGGCTGGATGCGTGCCTTGGCCTTGGCCACAAAACGGGATTCGCAGCCCGAATCGGCTCGCTTTCTCCCGCTGCCAACCCCGCCAATACCGCAACACCAGCCCAAAATCCCACGGCGCCACGGAAACGCTGAATTTGACCGCAACCGCGGTGCTATAGCTCACGGATTTCGCCATTTCGGCGGAAACGCGGGCCCAGGGCCCCGCATTATTCTCGCCCATTTTCTTCGGGCGCAAAACAGTACTTGCGCCAGAGGAGGCCCAGCGTCGAGTTGTGCCAGGATCGACCACCACGGGGGCACGCTTTCCCCCTTTTCGCACCCCCGCACAACTGGTAAATCGGCCAAAAACGAGATTCGACTCGAATCGACCGCCGCCTTTTCCGACGCTTGACTCTCGCACGATCTAATGCATCACCCCAAAATCCCGCACCGCCCGAAACGCTGAAGTTGGCCCAGATCCGCGGGGCTACAGCACACGGCTCGCCATTTTGGACCAAAAAATGGGGCCCGAGCTCACGGCCTGTTTTCCCCACTTTTGAGTCCCGTAAGATAATTTCAGCTCGAAATACGGCACCTGCTGAAATTTCAGCCCAAGCAAAGTCGGACAGACGCTGGGCGCTGCATTGGCCCTGGATGCGTGCATTGGCCTTGGTCACACGGATGTGCGTGCCTTGGCCTTGGCCGGGAGACCGCGTGGCTTGGCCTTGGCCGCTGGGGCTGGTGTGGCCGCCTTGGCCTTGGCCGCGGGAGAAAACGGAAACTGGTGCCTTGGCCTGGGCCGGTCGGCACTGGCCGCTGCCCAAATGGCTGGCTGGTCAGCGCTTCAAGGCTTGGCCTTGGCCCGCGGCCAAGGCCAAAACGCCTGCGCCAGCCCGGGCCAAGGCACGCAGCCACCCCGCTGCCAAGGCCAAGGCACCGCGCCTGTCCGACTTTGCTTGGGCTGAAATTTCAGCAGGTGCCGATTTCGACTGAAATTATCTTACGGGACTCAAAAGTGGGGGAAAACAGGCCGTGAGCTCCGGCCCCATTTTTTGGTCCAAAATGGCCAAGACCGTGTGCTGTAGCCCACGGATCTGGGCCAACTTCCGCTTCCGGGCGGTGGGGATTTTGGGGTGATGCATTAGATACGTGCGAGAGTCAAACGTCGAAAAGACGGCAGTCGATTCCGAGGTCCGAATCTCGCTTTTACGGCCGATTTACCAGTTGTGCGGGGTGCGAAAAGGGGGACGAAACGTGCCCGCGAATTGGTCCGATCCTGGCACAACTCGGCCGCTGGCCTCCTCTGGGCGCAAGTACTGTTTTGCGCCCAAGAAAATGGCGAGAATAATGCGGGGGCCCCTGGGCCCACGTTTCCGCCTCGAAATGGCCGAAACTGTGAGCTATAGCACACGGATTGCGGTCACCCTCGCGCTTCCGTGGCGCCGTGATTTTGGGCTGGTGTTGCCGGTATTGGGGGGTTGGCCGCGGAGAAAACGGAAACCGATTCCGGCTGCGAATCCCGCTTTGTGGCCAAGGCCAAGGCACGCAGCCAGCCCGGGGCCAAGGCCAAGGCACCGCCAGCCCGCGCCAAGGCCAAGGCGCGCGCCAGCCCGGGGCCAAGGCACGCAGCCACCCCGCTGCCAAGGCCAAGGCACCAGCCCGCCCGCGCCAAGGCCAAGGCACCCATCCACCCAGCCCCAGCGGCCAAGGCCAAGCCACGCAGTCTCCCCGCGGCCAAGGCCAAGGCACGCACATGCCCCGCGGCCAAGGCCAATGCACGCATCCAGGGCCAATGCAGCGCCCAAGCGGCTGTCCGACGTTGCGTGGGCTGAAATTTCAGCAGGGGCCGTCTTGCGACTGAAATGATCTTACGGACTCAAAAGTGGGGGAAAACAGGCCGCGAGCTCCGGCCCCATTTTTGGTCCAAAATGGTCAAGACCGTGTGCTGTAGCCCACGGATCTGGGCCAACTTCCGCGTTTCCGGGGCGGTGCGGGATTTTGGGGTGATGCATTAGATACGTGCGAGAGTCAAACGTCGGAAAAGACGGCAGTCGATTCCGAGGTCCGAATCTCGTTTTACGGCCGATTTACCAGTTGTGCGGGGGTGCGAAAAGGGGACGAAACGTGCCCGCGAATTGGTCCGATCCTGGCACAACTCGGCCGCGGGCCTCCTCTGGGCGCAAGTACTGTTTTGCGCCCGAAGAAAATGGCGAGAATAATGCGGGGGGCCCTGGGCCCACGTTTCCGCCCGAAATGGCCGAAATCCGTGAGCTATAGCACACGGATTGCGGTCAAATTTCGCGTTTCCGTGGCGCCGTGGGATTTTGGGCTGGTGTTGCCGGTATTGGCGGGGGTTGGCCGCCGGAGAAAACGGAAACCGAGTCCGGCTGCGAATCCCGCTTTTGTGGCTAAGGCCAAGGCACGCAGCCAGCCCGGGGCCAAGGCCAAGGCACTGCCAGCCCGCGCCAAGGCCAAGGCGCGCGCCAGCCCGGGCCAAGGCACGCAGCCACCCCGCTGCCAAGGCCAAGGCACCAGCCCGCCCGCGCCAAGGCCAAGGCACCCATCCACCCAGCCCCAGCGGCCAAGGCCAAGCCACGCAGTCTCCCCGCGGCCAAGGCCAAGGCACGCACATGCCCCGCGGCCAAGGCCAATGCACGCATCCAGGGCCAATGCAGCGCCCAAGCGTCTGTCCGACTTTGCTTGGGCTGAAATTTCAGCAGGTGCCGTATTTCGACTGAAATTATCTTACGGGACTCAAAAGTGGGGGAAAACAGGCCGTGAGCTCCGTGCCCCATTTTTTGGTCCAAAATGGCCGAAGACCGTGTGCTGTAGCCCACGGATCTGGGCCAACTTCCGCTTTCCGGGCGGTGGGATTTTGGGGTGATGCATTAGATACGTGCGAGAGTCAAACGCCGAAAAGACGGCAGTCGATTCCGAGGTCCGAATCTCGCTTTTACGGCCGATTTACCAGTTGTGCGGGGGGTGCGAAAAGGGGGACGAAACGTGCCCGCGAATTGGTCCGATCCTGGCACAACTCGGCCGCGGGCCTCCTCTGGGCGCAAGTACTGTTTTGCGCCCGAAGAAAATGGCGAGAATAATGCGGGGGGCCCTGGGCCCACGTTTCCGCCCGAAATGGCCGAAACTGTGAGCTATAGCACACGGATTGCGGTCACCCTCGCTTCCGTGGCGCCGTGATTTTGGGCTGGTGTTGCCGGTATTGGCGGGGTTGGCCGCGGGAGAAAACGGAAACCGATTCCGGGCTGCGACTCCCGTTTTGTGGCCAAGGCCAAGGCACGCAGCCAGCCCGGGGCCAAGGCCAAGGCACCGGCCAGCCCGCGGCCAAGGCCAAGGCGCGCGGCCAGCCCGGGGCCAAGGCACGCAGCCACCCCGCGGCCAAGGCCAAGGCACCAGCCCGCCCGCGGCCAAGGCCAAGGCACCCATCCACCCAGCCCCAGCGGCCAAGGCCAAGCCACGCAGTCTCCCCGCGGCCAAGGCCAAGGCACGCATCCAGGGCCAATGCAGCGCCCAAGCGTCTGTCCGACTTTGCTTGGGCTGAAATTTCAGCAGGTGCCGTATTTCGACTGAAATTATCTTACGGGACTCAAAAGTGGGGGAAAACAGGCCGTGAGCTCCGGGCCCCATTTTTTGGTCCAAAAGGGCCGAAGACCGTGTGCTGTAGCCCACGGATCTGGGCCAACTTCCGCGTTTCCGGGGCGGTGCGGGATTTTGGGGTGATGCATTAGATACGTGCGAGAGTCAAACGTCGGAAAAGACGGCAGTCGATTCCGAGGTCCGAATCTCGTTTTACGGCCGATTTACCAGTTGTGCGGGGTGCGAAAAGGGGGACGAAACGTGCCCGCGAATTGGTCCGATCCTGGCACAACTCGGCCGCTGGCCTCCTCTGGGCGCAAGTACTGTTTTGCGCCCAAGAAAATGGCGAGAATAATGCGGGGGCCCTGGGCCCACGTTTCCGCCCGAAATGGCCGAAACTGAGCTATAGCACACGGATTGCGGTCAAATTTCGCTTCCGTGGCGCCGTGATTTTGGGCTGGTGTTGCCGGTATTGGCGGGGTTGGCCGCGGAGAAAACGGAAACCGATTCCGGGCTGCGAATCCCGTTTTGTGGCCAAGGCCAATGCACGCAGCCAGCCCGGGGCCATGGCCAATGCACCGCCAGCCCAAGCTGGCCAAGGCCAAGGCGCGCAGCCCGGGGCCAAGGCACGCAGCCACCCCGCTGCCAAGGCCAAGGCACCAGCCCGCCCGCGCCAAGGCCAAGGCACCAATCCACACAGCCCAAACGGCCAAAGCCAAGCCACGCAGTCTCCCGCTGCCAAGGCCAAGGCACGCACATGCCCCGCGCCAAGGCCAATGCACGCATCCAGGGCCAATGCAGCGCCCAAGCGTCTGTCCGACTTTGCTTGGGCTGAAATTTCAGCAGGTGCCGTATTTCGACTGAAATTATCTTACGGGACTCAAAAGTGGGGGAAAACAGGCCGTGAGCTCCGGGCCCCATTTTTTGGTCCAAAATGGCCGAAGACCGTGTGCTGTAGCCCACGGATCTGGGCCAACTTCCGCGTTTCCGGGGCGGTGCGGGATTTTGGGGTGATGCATTAGATACGGGCGAGAGTCAAACGTCGGAAAAGACGGCAGTCGATTCCGAGGTCCGAATCTCGTTTTACGGCCGATTTACCAGTTGTGCGGGGGTGCGAAAAGGGGACGAAACGTGCCCGCGAATTGGTCCGATCCTGGCACAACTCGGCCGCGGGCCTCCTCTGGGCGCAAGTACTGTTTTGCGCCCGAAGAAAATGGCGAGAATAATGCGGGGGGCCCTGGGCCCACGTTTCCGCCCGAAATGGCCGAAATCCGTGAGCTATAGCACACGGATTGCGGTCAAATTTCGCGTTTCCGTGGCGCCGTGGGATTTTGGGCTGGTGTTGCCGTATTGGCGGGGTTGGCCGCGGAGAAAACGGAAACCGATTCCGGCTGCGAATCCCGTTTTGTGGCCAAGGCCAAGGCACGCAGCCAGCCCGGGGCCAATGCCAAGGCACCGCCAGCCCGCGCCAAGGCCAAGGCGCGCGCCAGCCCGGGCCAAGGCACGCAGGCTCCCCGCCGCCAAGGCCAAGGCACCAGCCCGCCCGCGGCCAAGGCCAAGGCACCCATCCACCCAGCCCCAGCGGCCAAGGCCAAGCCACGCAGTCTCCCCGCGGCCAAGGCCAAGGCACGCACATGCCCCGCGGCCAAGGCCAATGCACGCATCCAGGGCCAATGCAGCGCCCAAGCGTCTGTCCGACTTTGCTTGGGCTGAAATTTCAGCAGGTGCCGTATTTCGACTGAAATTATCTTACGGACTCAAAAGTGGGGGAAAACAGGCCGTGAGCTCCGGCCCCATTTTTTGGTCCAAAATGGTCAAGACCGTGCTGTAGCCCACGGATCTGGGCCAACTTCCGCTTTCCGGGCGGTGCGGGATTTTGGGGTGATGCATTAGATAAGTGCGAGAGTCAAACCTCGGAAAAGACGGCAGGCGATTCAGAGGTCCGAATCGCGTTTTACGGCCGATTTACCAGATGTGCGCGGGTGCGAAAAGGGGACGAAACGTGCCCGCGAATTGGTCAGATCCTGGCACTACTCGGCCGCTGGGCCTCCTCTGGGCGCAAGTACTGTTTTGCGCCCAAGAAAATGGCGAGAATAATGCGGGGGCCCTGGGCCCACGTTTCCGCCGAAATGGCCGAAACTGAGCTATAGCACACGGATTGCGGTCAAATTTCCCCGCTTCCGTGGCGCCGTGATTTTGGGCTGGTGTTGCCGGTATTGGCGGGGTTGGCCGCGGAGAAAACGGAAACCGATTCCGGCTGCGAATCCCGCTTTGTGGCCAAGGCCAAGGCACGCAGCCTGCCCGGGGCCAAGGCCAAGGCACACGCCAGCCCGCGGCCAAGGCCAAGGCGCGCGCAGCCCGGGGCCAAGGCACGCAGCCACCCCGCTGCCAAGGCCAAGGCACCAGCCCGCCCGCGCGCCAAGGCCAAGGCACCCATCCACCCAGCCCCAGCGGCCAAGGCCAAGCCACGCAGTCTCCCCGCTGCCAAGGCCAAGGCACGCACATGCCCCGCGCCAAGGCCAATGCACGCATCCAGGGCGAATGCAGCGCCCAAGCGTCGGTCCGAGGTTGCTTGGGCTGAAATTTCAGCAGGTGCCGTCTTTCGACTGAAATTATCTTACGGGACTCAAAAGTGGGGGAAAACAGGCCGTGAGCTCCGGCCCCATTTTTTGGTCCAAAATGGCCAAGACCGTGTGCTGCTGCCCACGGATCTGGGCCAACTTCCGCGCTTCCGGGGCGGTCCGGGATTGTGGGGGGCTGCATTAGATACGTGCGAGAGTCAAACGGCGGAAAAGACGGCAGTCGATTCCGAGGTCCGAATCTCGTTTTACGGCCGATTTACCAGTTGTGCGGGGGTGCGAAAAGGGGGACGAAACGTGCCCGCGAATTGGTCCGATCCTGGCACAACTCGGCCGCTGGCCTCCTCTGGGCGCAAGTACTGTTTTGCGCCCAAGAAAATGGCGAGAATAATGCGGGGGCCCTGGGCCCACGTTTCCGCCGAAATGGCCGAAACTGTGAGCTATAGCACACGGATTGCGGTCAAATTTCGCGCTCCGTGGCGCCGTGATTTTGGGCTGGTGTTGCCGGTATTGGCGGGGTTGGCAGCGGTAGAAAACGGAAACCGATTACGGTCTGCGAATCCCTTTTTTTGGCCAATGCCAAGGCACGCAGCAAGACCGGGGCAAAGGCCAAGGCACCTGCCAGCCCTCTGCCAAGGCCAAGGCGCGCGCCAGCCCGGGGCCAAGGCACGCAGCCACCCCGCTGCCAAGGCCAAGGCACCAGCCCGCCCGCGCCAAGGCCAAGGCACCCATCCACCCAGCCCCAGCGGCCAAGGCCAAGCCACGCAGTCTCCCCGCGGCCAAGGCCAAGGCACGCACATGCCCCGCGGCCAAGGCCAATGCACGCATCCAGGGCCAATGCAGCGCCCAAGCGTCTGTCCGACTTTGCTTGGGCTGAAATTTCAGCAGGTGCCGTATTTCGACTGAAATTATCTTACGGGACTCAAAAGTGGGGGAAAACAGGCCGTGAGCTCCGGGCCCCATTTTTTGGTCCAAAATGGCCGAAGACCGTGTGCTGTAGCCCACGGATCTGGGCCAACTTCCGCGGTTCCGGGGCGGTGCGGGATTTTGGGGTGATGCATTAGATACGTGCGAGAGTCAAACGTCGGAAAAGACGGCAGTCGATTCCGAGGTCCGAATCTCGTTTTACGGCCGATTTACCAGTTGTGCGGGGGTGCGAAAAGGGGACGAAACGTGCCCGCGAATTGGTCCGATCATGGCAGTACTCGGCCTCTGGCATCCTGTGGGCGCAAGTACTGTTTTGCGCCCAAGAAAATGGCGAGAATAATGCGGGGGCCCTGGGCCCACGTTTCCGCCGAAATGGCCGAAACTGTGAGCTATAGCACACGGATTGCGGTCAAATTTCCGCTTCCGTGGCGCCGTGATTTTGGGCTGGTGTTGCCGGTATTGGCGGGGTTGGCCGGGAGAAAACGGAAACCGATTCCGGCTGCGAATCCCGCTTTGTGGCCAAGGCCAAGGCACGCAGCCAGCCCGGGGCCAAGGCCAAGGCACCGCCAGCCCGCTGCCAAGGCCAAGGCGCGCGCCAGCCCGGGGCCAAGGCACGCAGCCACCCCGCGCCAAGGCCAAGGCACCAGCCCGCCCGCGCCAAGGCCAAGGCACCCATCCACCCAGCCCCAGCGGCCAAGGCCAAGCCACGGAGTCTCCCCTCGGCCAAGGCCAAGGCACGCACATGCCCCGCGGCCAAGGCCAATGCACGCATCCAGGGCCAATGCAGCGCCCAAGCGTCTGTCCGACTTTTCTTGGGCTGAAATTTCAGCAGGTGCCGTATTTCGACCGAAATTATCTTACGGGACTCAAAAGTGGGGGAAAACAGGCCGTGAGCTCCGGGCCCCATTTTTTGGTCCAAAATGGTCAAGACCGTGTGCTGTAGCCCACGGATCTGGGCCAACTTCCGCTTCCGGGCGGTGGGGATTTTGGGGTGATGCATTAGATACGTGCGAGAGTCAAACGCCGAAAAGACGGCAGTCGATTCCGAGGTCCGAATCTCGCTTTTACGGCCGATTTACCAGTTGTGCGGGGTGCGGGGGGGACGAAACGTGCCCGCGAATTGGTCCGATCCTGGCACAACTCGGCCGCTGGCCTCCTCTGGGCGCAAGTACTGTTTTGCGCCCAAGAAAATGGCGAGAATAATGCGGGGGCCCTGGGCCCACGTTTCCGCCGAAATGGCCGAAACTGAGCTATAGCACACGGATTGCGGTCAAATTTCGCTTCCGTGGCGCCGTGATTTTGGGCTGGTGTTGCCGGTATTGGCGGGGTTGGCCGCGGAGAAAACGGAAACCGATTCCGGGCTGCGAATCCCGTTTTGTGGCCAAGGCCAAGGCACGCATCCAGCCCGCGGCCAAGGCCAAGGCAACCGCCATCCCGCGCCAAGGCCAAGGCGCGCGCCAGCCCGGGCCAAGGCACGCAGCCACCCCGCGGCCAAGGCCAAGGCACCAGCCCGCCCGCGGCCAAGGCCAAGGCACCCATCCACCCAGCCCCAGCGGCCAAGGCCAAGCCACGCAGTCTCCCCGCGGCCAAGGCCAAGGCACGCACATGCCCCGCGGCCAAGGCCAATGCACGCATCCAGGGCCAATGCAGCGCCCAAGCGTCTGTCCGACTTTGCTTGGGCTGAAATTTCAGCAGGTGCCGTATTTCGACTGAAATTATCTTACGGGACTCAAAAGTGGGGGAAAACAGGCCGTGAGCTCCGGGCCCCATTTTTTGGTCCAAAATGGCCGAAGACCGTGTGCTGTAGCCCACGGATCTGGGCCAACTTCCGCGTTTCCGGGGCGGTGCGGGATTTTGGGGTGATGCATTAGATACGTGCGAGAGTCAAACATCGTAAAGACCGCAGTCGATTCCGAGGTCCGAATCTCGCTTTTACGGCCGATTTACCAGTTGTGCGGGGCGTGCGGGGGGGGACGAAACGGGCCCGCGAATTGGTCCGATCCTGGCACAACTCGGCCGCGGGCCTCCTCTGGGCGCAAGTACTGTTTTGCGCCCGAAGAAAATGGCGAGAATAATGCGGGGGGCCCTGGGCCCACGTTTCCGCCCGAAATGGCCGAAATCCGTGAGCTATAGCACACGGATTGCGGTCAAATTTCGCGTTTCCGTGGCGCCGTGGGATTTTGGGCTGGTGTTGCCGGTATTGGCGTTGGCCGCGGAGAAAACGGAAACCGATTCCGGCTGCGAATCCCGTTTTTGTGGCCAAGGCCAAGGCACGCAGCCAGCCCGGGGCCAAGGCCAAGGCACCGGCCAGCCCGCGGCCAAGGCCAAGGCGCGCGGCCAGCCCGGGGCCAAGGCACGCAGCCACCCCGCGGCCAAGGCCAAGGCACCAGCCCGCCCGCGGCCAAGGCCAAGGCACCCATCCACCCAGCCCCAGCGGCCAAGGCCAAGCCACGCAGTCTCCCCGCGGCCAAGGCCAAGGCACGCACATGCCCCGCGGCCAAGGCCAATGCACGCATCCAGGGCCAATGCAGCGCCCAAGCGTCTGTCCGACTTTGCTTGGGCTGAAATTTCAGCAGGTGCCGTATTTCGACTGAAATTATCTTACGGGACTCAAAAGTGGGGGAAAACAGGCCGTGAGCTCCGGGCCCCATTTTTTGGTCCAAAATGGCCGAAGACCGTGTGCTGTAGCCCACGGATCTGGGCCAACTTCCGCGTTTCCGGGGCGGTGCGGGATTTTGGGGTGATGCATTAGATACGTGCGAGAGTCAAACGTCGGAAAAGACGGCAGTCGATTCCGAGGTCCGAATCTCGTTTTACGGCCGATTTACCAGTTGTGCGGGGGTGCGAAAAGGGGACGAAACGTGCCCGCGAATTGGTCCGATCCTGGCACAACTCGGCCGCGGGCCTCCTCTGGGCGCAAGTACTGTTTTGCGCCCGAAGAAAATGGCGAGAATAATGCGGGGGGCCCTGGGCCCACGTTTCCCCCGAACTGGCTGAAATCCGTGAGCTATAGCACACGGATTGCGGTCAAATTTGGCGTTTCCGTGGCGCCGTGGGATTTTGGGCTGGTGTTGTCGGTATTGGCGGGGGTTGGCCGCGGGAGAAAACTGAAACCGATTCCGGCTGCGAATCCCGCTTTGTGGCCAAGGCCAAGGCACGCAGCCAGCCCGGGGCCAAGGCCAAGGCACCGCCAGCCCGCGCCAAGGCCAAGGCGCGCGCCAGCCCGGGGCCAAGGCACGCAGCCACCCCGCTGCCAAGGCCATGGCACGAGTCCGCCCGCTGCCAAGTCCAAGGCACCCATCCACCCAGCCCCAGCGGCCAAGGCCAAGCCACGCATTCTCCCCTCTGCCAACTCCAAGGAACGAACATGACACTCTGCCAAGGACAATGCACGCATCCAGGGACAATGAAGCGCCAAAGCGTCTGACCGACTTTGCTTGGGCTGAAATTTCAGCAGGTGCCGTATTTCGACTGAAATTATCTTACGGGACTCAAAAGTGGTGGAAAACAGGCCGTGAGCTCCTGGCCCCATTTTTTGGTCCAATATGGCCGAAGACCGTGTTCTGTAGCCCACGGATCTGGGCCAACTTCCGCGTTTCCGGGGCGGTGCGGGATTTTGGGGTGATGCATTAGATACGTGCGAGAGTCAAACGCCGGAAAAGACGGCAGTCGATTCCGAGGTCCGAATCTCGCTTTTACGGCCGATTTACCAGTTGTGCGGGGTGCGAAAGGGGGACGAAACGTGCCCGCGAATTGGTCCGATCCTGGCACAACTCGGCCGCTGGCCTCCTCTGGGCGCAAGTACTGTTTTGCGCCCAAGAAAATGGCGAGAATAATGCGGGGGCCCTGGGCCCACGTTTCCGCCCGAAATGGCCGAAACTGTGAGCTATAGCACACGGATTGCGGTCACCCTCGCTTCCGTGGCGCCGTGATTTTGGGCTGGTGTTGCCGGTATTGGCGGGGTTGGCCGCGGGAGAAAACGGAAACCGATTCCGGCTGCGAATCCCGCTTTGTGGCCAAGGCCAAGGCACGCAGCCAGCCCGGGGCCAAGGCCAAGGCACTGCCAGCCCGCGCCAAGGCCAAGGCGCGCGCCAGCCCGGGCCAAGGCACGCAGCCACCCCGCTGCCAAGGCCAAGGCACCAGCCCGCCCGCGCCAAGGCCAAGGCACCCATCCACCCAGCCCCAGCGGCCAAGGCCAAGCCACGCAGTCTCCCCGCGGCCAAGGCCAAGGCACGCACATGCCCCGCGGCCAAGGCCAATGCACGCATCCAGGGCCAATGCAGCGCCCAAGCGTCTGTCCGACTTTGCTTGGGCTGAAATTTCAGCAGGTGCCGTATTTCGACTGAAATTATCTTACGGGACTCAAAAGTGGGGGAAAACAGGCCGTGAGCTCCGGCCCCATTTTTTGGTCCAAAATGGCCGAAGACCGTGTGCTGTAGCCCACGGATCTGGGCCAACTTCCGCGTTTCCGGGGCGGTGCGGGATTTTGGGGTGATGCATTAGATACGTGCGAGAGTCAAACGTCGGAAAAGACGGCAGTCGATTCCGAGGTCCGAATCTCGCTTTTACGGCCGATTTACCAGTTGTGCGGGGTGCGAAAAGGGGGACGAAACGTGCCCGCGAATTGGTCCGATCCTGGCACAACTCGGCCGCTGGCCTCCTCTGGGCGCAAGTACTGTTTTGCGCCCAAGAAAATGGCGAGAATAATGCGGGGGCCCTGGGCCCACGTTCCGCCAAATGGCCGAAACTGCGAGCTATAGCACACGGATTGCGGTCAAATTTCGCTTTCCGTGGCGCCGTGATTTTGGGCTGGTGTTGCCGTATTGGCGGGGTTGGCCACGGAGAAAACGGAAACCGATTCCGGCTGCGAATCCCGCTTTGTGGCCAAGGCCAAGGCACGCAGCCAGCCCGGGGCCAAGGCCAAGGCACTAAGCCCGCTGCCAAGGCCAAGGCGCGCGCCAGCCCGGGCCAAGGCACGCAGCCACCCCGCTGCCAAGGCCAAGGCACCAGCCCGCCCGCGCCAAGGCCAAGGCACCCATCCACCCAGCCCCAGCGGCCAAGGCCAAGCCACGCAGTCTCCCGCTGCCAAGGCCAAGGCACGCACATGCCCCGCTGCCAAGGCCAATGCACGCATCCAGGGCCAATGCAGCGCCCATTATGTCCGACTTTTGCTTGGGCTGAAATTTCAGCAGGTGCCGTATTTCACTGAGGGACTCAAAAGTGGGGGAAAACAGGCCCTCGTGAGCTCCGGCCCCATTTTTGGTCCAGCATGTACCGCATACACGCTTTTTTCCATCCACTAACATTCTGCCACGCCACCGTCAACATTTTTGGTCCAATAAGCTCGTGACACGCCATCGGGCCAACGCCACGCCATCATCAATGCCACATAAGCGTCAATGCCACATCATTCGCCCAATCAAATGCCGCCACGCCATCGTGATAGTGCCACGCCATCGCATAGTGCCACGCCAGATACAAAGACATGTGAACAAAGGCCGCGAATGTTGATCGCACAAGATCGTGATATATCAACCGCATCAGATGCGTGAACAAGATCGTATACGTGAAAAGCACCATTTTTCTTTTTATGCTCCTCCTAAGGTTTTCGACGTCCCGAGTTCAAAAGTGCTGTCCGTTTTTCCATCCGATCTCTCGCTTATTGTGAAATGACCATGATATCTCCTAAAATACATAAAATACTTAATTAAAATAAAACATACATAATTAAATTACAAAAAGGACTTAAAGACATAAAAATAGGATGTTAATGAGACTTTGAGTGTAAAATGATGATTTTCTCCATTATAAATACACACTTTCTAGTACTCAACACACCCCCAACTACTTGTTGCTAGTCCCTATCAATTTGAACCAAAAAAAAACTGATTTTTTTTTTTTTTTTTTTTTTTTTTTTTTTTTATACTGTGGTATTTATTCAATCAGACTAATGATAACAATCAAATAAAAGTATAAGCATTATCTACAGTCTAAAGAAATATCATTCCCACATCAACTCTCCACATGAATCAGTTTAGAAAATTTTGTCACAACTTCAGTAATCTAATTACTTTTAAGAATGACATGCAAACCCCAAAATCTCACCTAGAGTAGTGATACTCTCACAAAGAAATTAAACCCAAAAATAATCACTCCAGTTGAATGGTAAATTGAGTGAAAATAATAAAGAAGAAATATCACACACTCTCACCAAGGTGACAAAAATATGCCCTCAGCTTAGAAATATTACGATTTTAATTTAAAAATGCTACTCAAACCAATACATTCATCATCCTTTTTTTTTTTTTTTTTTTTTTTTTTTTTTTTTTTTTTTTTTTTTTTTTAGTATGCATTGCCACATCTTTTCAACCCATATAACTAGTTTCTATTTCAGACTATAGTTCCCTAAAATCAAGAACGACATTAAATATGACGAAACTTAGGCTAGGGACGAGGCTAACAAAGAAAGGAAAATAGGAAAAACAAAATATATGTTTGAAAAATAGAGAACTTTGAGATCAGAAGCGCTTTGCACATGATTTTTTTTTTTTTTTTTTTTTTTTTTTTTTTTTTTATTTGTAAACATTTTTTTTTCCTTTTGTTTCTTTTTCTCTTTTTTTTTTTTTTAGCACCTTTTTTTTTATGCAAAATTATCTCTATTTTCAAACATAAATGGGTGGTGAGAAATACAAAATATAAGCGATACTCCACATCGGAGTTTTAGACAAGATAATAGGTCACAAAAGAAAAAGTCTTTATTTTTACTTTATTATTATTATTATTATTATTTTTTAATACTCAAAGTGGTTAACTATGGATACATATTAATGGGGCTAGAAAGGCTCAAACGGACCAAAGATGGCCTTTCTTCATCTTTGTGTTCTAAATAATCTTCCATATCTACTAGTTAGATAGATCTTCGACGTGGCAACACACACTTTTGTTTTTTTTTTTTTTTTTTTTTTTTTAATGTATAAAGCAATAAACTACTAAGTTCAATGAAGAATGGGCAAAAATGGTTACTTTCCAAGAAAAATAACAGCTCAAAACTCACTTGAAATTATTATGACACGTGTGCATTCTTTCAAGAACTTAAATTTGTTTCCAACATCAACATGTAAAGTAACAAACATGGTGTAACATAACTAAAGACCAAAGATAATACAAATACTAAAATTTGAAAGTTATCATGTCATCTAATTATGAAAATATCACACAAAATTTCTTTTTTTTTTTTTTTTTTTTTTTTTAAGAAGAAGATGCTTTTTTCTGTAGTTACTACACTCCATATTCAGCCATCTTCGACTCAAAAATTTAGCCACGCTAGTTTCTACAATACAAAATAGTAAAAACTACACCAAGATTGAGATATTCCACAATTGTCAACTATTCCCTCCCCCAACTGCAACGAAACATTGTCCTCAATGTTGAAAGAAAATAGGGTTTAAAGACATCACCCGAATGTCAGATCACGTAAGAAAATATTTACAAGCGGAGAGTTAAATCTAATTTGCACTTTTACTACGGCCATCAAGTTACCATCATTAGTTGGCCATTCCAACACGAGGGTCTTGGGATCCGCTCGTCTATAAGCTTGTAATGCATCAATTAACTCAAGCAGATGAGCACAAATAAAGATTTTTTTCACGCGAAAGGGATGAAATGGTTTTTTATTGCATGGTTAAGAAATGCGATGAAGCCATCATAAAAGTTATTGACATTTAACAAACCGACGGGTTTCTCATGAATGTCGGGACGGGCCCAAGATGCTAATGTGATTAGTGCCTCTAGAGTTGCAAGATCTCCTGGTAGGAAAATAAAAGCATCAAAGATGATTTAGCATTTCAGCTTATTCTTTCTGCATACCGAGACAACTAACTCTTCTCCAAATATGAGTCGACATACAAAGCCAACGGCTTGAGGCTTCTTGGGATGATGCCTAACACTTGGCTCCTCCGAGATAAACAAATTTTCCGAGACTAGTTTTGATAACCCTCGGTCACCTCCTCCATAAACCGATGCAAATTTCTTTCTCATGCATGCTGCTGACCAAGATCGATGGTCGCCTCAACGAACTCTTTTATGTTTGCCATAGTAAATCCAGAGAGCACACAAATGTTCTTGAATTGTTTATCGGGAGTAGCTGCCATTGGAATGCTTCTCAAAAACAATTTGTGAGTCTAAAAGAAAATGATCATATATCAAGGATCTTGGTGACAATGATTTACAACAGATAGAGGTAGCATGTCTATGTCAATTAACGCTTAAAGCACATGGCTCGAGAGTCAAAAAGGAAATAGTAAAAGAAAAACACTCAATTATTAAAGACAATAATGCAATTGATAAAACAACAAAGAAATAAAACAACAAGAAATAAAACAACAAGAAAAGGATATTTACAAGTAGTCAAATAGGATTGTGGCTCACATCTTCCTCCTGGTTTTACGTCCGTAAACGGCTTGAACGCCTCTACGGGTCGAGGATAGGCTTCCCATCCAGCTTTTCTTATAAACCGCAAACAGGTCGCTTATAGTCGATTCCCAAGACTATATCGACACGTTCTTTCAAATAATGGCCATAATCGAGAATTGCTCTTTGTACGCATCCACCGGGATGCGCTTTCAAGAGACAAAAGGATATCATCCAATGACTCTTTATTCAAGCCATCCCTAATGAATTGAATCTTATCTTCCCTATTATCGACATCATTCCGAAAGAACAAGGTTTTTTATCGCATTTCATCCTCGCACACTTATGACAATTAACATGAAGTTTTTTAGCTCTTCTTTTTCTCGAGTAGTTTCCTTTACCACAACCAGGCATGTATGCAATAAATTTGGGAGGTAACTCACCGCTAAACGTATTTTGGCCTCGATTAACCAACGGATGTCAGCAGGATGTTATTTCTCATAAGCAATCGCATGCTCGACCGAGCTTTATAGATCGTAAAAAGGGCATTCTCGAGGAAGTGAAGGAAATCGCTTGCAAGCTTTGCTAGAATCATGTTTCGCCCCATACCTTCTTCTCGTAATATCGCTTATTATGGGAAACTAAAGTAACCGACTTTGATTGTCACGAGTACCGTTATCCGCCACTTAACCGGGAAAATAAATCAAAACACACTAAACAAAGAAAATCAAAACACACTAAATAAAGAAAATCAAATCAGAAATCAAATCAAACATTAAAGTGAACAAAATAAGAAAACACACAATAAAAAGAAAATGAACTTACATTCGTCCCTCTTATCGAGTTAACCTCAAGCTCTAATTGGAAGTTATATATCCCATCTTCTATTCCTCCGAGTTGTCTTTCTAGATCTTCAACCTGGGATACCAACTCCGAGGTCAGTAGCTTCCAAATACGATGTGTTTTGTAAAATCGTATCCGCTTCTCGATGAGATCGTATACGCTTGAAGTTGTCCGAGATGTTTCAAGAGGATCCGTCTAATCGAGGCATACATAATTAGAAGTGATAAAAGAAAATTGAATGATTAAATAAACACACTTTCACACAAATTTAAATCACCGAAAAGAAGAAATAAATAAGAAAAAGTCTCAATTCAAGTTTGACGGGTCACTCAAATCGATTTCTGTCATTTTCACGTGGTTGGTACTCTAGATATGACTTTAATCTTTGACCATTAACCTTAAAAGTTACACCGCTCTTTGATCCTTAATTTCAATTGCTCCATGTGGAAAAACAAGATGAACTATAAAGGGACCACCCATCGAGAGCGAACTTACCTGGGAATAAAAAGTGCGAGAATTGAATAAAAGTACTTTTCTGACCTGGTGTGAAAGATCTTCTCATAATGTGCTTGTCATGAAAGACTTTCATTCGCTGCTTGTAAATTTTGGCATTTTCGTATGCATCATTACGAATTTCTTCAAGTTCTCACCAAATTGTAATCTTCTTTTCCGAGCTAGCTTGCGCAAATCAAAGTTGAATTTAATGGCCCAAGATGCACGATGCTCGAGTTCCACAGTAGGTGGCAAGCTTTTCCATATACTAGCCTATAGGGTGACATCCCAATCGGAGTCTTGAAAGTCGTTCTATATGCCCATAATGCATCATCCACTTTTAATGACCAATCTTTTCTGGCCTGGTCTCACCGCTTTTTTCTAATATGTGCTTTATCTCTCGACGAGATCTCAACTTGGCCACCGGTTCATGGATGATATGGGGTCGCCGCTTTGTGAGTAATGGAATACTTTATCAAAAGAGCTTTGAATGATTTGTTACAAAAGTGGGCTCCACCATCACTGATTATTGTTCGAGGGAATCTAAAGCGTGAAACAATATTGCTTTTCAAAAATTCGATCACCACCTTGTGATCATTGGTTTTATATGAAACTGTTTCTACCCATTTCGATACGTAGTCAACAACGACCAATATGTATTGATGGCTAAAAAAAGGGGGAAAAGGTCCTATGAAGTCGATACCCCATACATAAAATATCTCAACCATTAAAATTGTGTTTAGCGGCTTCATGTTCCTTCGTGTAATGCTCTCTATTCGTTGACACCTATCACATGAAGAGCAAAAAATGTAAGCATCTCGAAATATAGTTGGCCAATAGAAACCACATTGTAAAATTTTAGTAGTGCTTTTCTTAGACCGAAATGGCCTCCACACGCTTGTTCATGGCGTAATGAAATGATATTTTGAAATTCATTTTCTGGGACACATCGCCGATAATTTGATCCGCACAATACTTGAACAGATAGGGTCATCCTTAAGAAATTCTTTATTTCTCGCAAAAATTTGGCCTTGTCCTCGCTTAGTCCAATGCTCCTAAGTTTACCCGTAATAAGATAGTTAACTATATCAAAGATACCATGGTAATACTTCCACACTCATTAGTTGTTCATCCTGGAAATGATTCATTTAATGGAAATGGTTCTCAGAATTGTATCAAAATTTAGACGAGACAGATGGTCCGCAACAACATTTTCTCGGCCCTTCTTATCCTTGATTTCAAAGTCAAATTCCCGCAAAAGTAACACCCAACGAATTAGTCTAGCTTTTGATCTTTCTTTGTGAGAAGATATTTAAGAGCAAAGATGATCTCAGAAAAACAATTATTTTACAACCAATAAGATAAGATCGAAATTTCTAATGCAAACACCACTCGCTAGCATTTCTTTTTCAAAGGGTTGAATAGTTTAATCAGCATCATTTAATGTCATACTAGCATAGTAAATGACATGGGAATTCGATCAACTCTTTGTCCTAATATCGCTCCTACCGCATAATCGATGCATCACACATAAGCTCAAATGGTAAGTTCCAGCTTGAGGTTGAATGATGGGTGATGATGTTAACAACTCGCTTAAGCTTCTTAAATGCCACAAGACAGAATCATTAAAGACAAAAGGTACATCTTTAGCAAGTAAATTGCATAAAGGTCTAGAAACTTTGCTAAAATCTTTAATGAAACGCCCGTAAAACCCGCATGCCCAAGGAAAGATCTTACTTCTCTAATCGCTTTTGTGGAGGAAGATTGGAAATAAGATCCACCTTGGCCTTATCAACCTCAATACCTTCGCCGAAATGATGTGACCGAGAACAATACCTTGTTTTACCATAAAATGGCATTTCTCCCAATTTAGACCAAATTCTTCTCTACGCACCTCGCAGAACTAGCGTAGATGATGTAAACATTGATCAAATGAATCACCAAAAACAGAAAAATCATCCATAAAGACTTCCAGAATCGCTCAACCATATCAGAAAAAATGCTTAACATGCATCGTTGAAATGTAGCAGGGCATTACATAATCCAAATGGCATTCTCCTATATGTAAAAGTGCCAAAAGGGCAAGTGAAAGTGGTTTTCTCGATCTTTTGGCATGGGAATCGATTATATCCTCGAGTAACCATCTAGAAAGCAATAAAATTCATGACCGCTAATCTATCAAGCATTTGATCAATAAATGGTAGAGGAAAATGATCTTTACGTGTGACAGAATTCAACTTTCTATAATCAATGCATACACGCCATCCTCGTAGTTACTCTAGAGGGTATTAATTCATTATCGCATTGGTAACTACCGTGACTCCCGACTTTTTGGGGACAACTTGCACAGATCGACCCATGAACTATCGTAAATAGGTAAATGATACCGCGTAATAGTTTAAGGACTTCAGCTTCTAACTACTTCTTTCATGTTGTGTTTAACCGACGCTTGCATTTCCCTAGTAGGTTTAGCATTTTCATCAAGGTGAATGTAATGCATACAAACCCACCGGTTTATACCTTTTATGTCGGCTATGGTCCATCCTAATGCTCCTTTGTGCACTTTCAAAACTTCCAACAACTTACCTTTTGTTCTTCATTCAGGGATGATGAAATGATTACGGTAGAGTGCTTTCTTCTCCCAAAAATGCATATTCCAAAGTGTCGGGTAATGGCTTGAGCTCGGTCATGGGTGGTGATTCTAATGACGATCGAGTTTATTCTCTCACGGTGCTAGTTGCTCCACTCTTGACTTCCATTTGTTAAAGTCCATGGATGGTGCTGAATCGAGTAAGGCGTTAACCTCATCTACGATCCACAATATCAAAATCCAAACCAAAGTGAGTTAAACATGTTTGTAAAGGGTCATCACCGAGGTTTGAAAGAAAAGCATTATCAATTAATTCTTCTATCCAATCCACATCAACAATTTCATCATCTCGCATTATGAGGTTGTTTGGCAATGTTGAAGATATTTAATTCCATCGCATATTGCCAAAAGATAATCGCATATTTCCAAATTCCGCATTGAATGCGAAAGATCGGCAGCTGCTTAAGAAAGGTCGCCCTAGATAATAGGGATCCGCTTCCTTGAATCCTCGGATCAAGTTGAGTGTCAATTACAATAAAATCAACAGAAAAATAAAACTTATCTACCGTATAAGACGCCCTCCACAATACCACGAGGTTTTTTCATGGATCGACCGCAAGTCGAACACCACCGAGTCGGTGTAATTCTCCCACCCAAGTTTCATAAATACCGAATAAGGCAACAGATTTACACTAGCTCCTAAGTCCAACAAAGCATTCTCAATTGTGTGGTTCCCTATACTACATGAGATAAATGGGGAGCCTGGATCTTTGTATTTTTGAGGAAGTTTGTGTTGAGTATAGAACTCACATTTTCTCGTTAAAAATGCCTTCTTTTCAACATGAATGTTTCTCTTTTAGTACAAAGGTCTTTAAGAAACTTGGCATAAGATGGCACTTGTTTTATAGATCAAGCAAAGGGATGTTAACACTTACCTGCTTAAAGATTTCAAAAATCTCACTTGTAGATTTTCCCTTTTTGCTTTAGCTAACCTCCTGGGAAACGGAGCTTTTGAACGTATTCTCGTGGGTTGGTTTCTTCTTTCTCCTCCGATGATGAGTCTTCTTCATTTACCGTACAATTTGAGTTGTTTTTGCACCGCATCTCCACTTTGTTGTCGACTTCTTTTCCTTTTCGCAAGGTCATGATGGCTTTGACCTCTCCATGCCGAGGTGAACTCGGTACTTACTTCAAAACTCCTTTAGATTAGGCACTCGCTGACTTGGGAATTTACCTTTCTCAACAGCCATTGCCAAGGTCTCAATCGACGAAGCAAGTTGTCCCACCATTTTTTCAAGGTTTGAAATTGATTGGGTTTATGAGTTGAAACCCGCCTCATCTCATTTCGTAGTTCATCAATGGTGCGGTTTTGTTGCTCGATTTTAGAGTAAGTAAGATTTTTGAAATTCTGAATGCATCCTCCCATGGTCTAGGCCGAGAATAGTTTGGGTTCCGATTATATGGTCTAAATGGTGGCGAGAGGTTTGAGGATTTTGAGGAATTGGTTGCATTGGAGCGAGCCGAGTCGCCGTCCATTCTCGCTGGAATCCTTGAGACCATGAAAATTGGGGTGGTCTCTCCATCCGGATTGTACGTGGTGAGTAGGGGTTGTAGTTTGATGGCTTTCATTACACCTACGGCATTGGCTTGATCTGAGTATGAGTCCTGGTCATGTGGTTCCATTAATTTAGCAGCTGTTAACGATGCTATTTGACGGGAAAGACCTTCAACTATGTCTTTGACTTCTTTAATTTCCGAACTTGACTCGCCAATGTGAACCTCATTCACTCCCTTAACTCTTCTAGTACTCCTGAGTGAACGACTCCGTTGTTGGGAATTATCTGCTTGTCGCTGGAAGAAATCCCAAATCTCTGATGCACTTTTTGACATTAGCTCTCCTCCACTTGTTGCCATTAGCCATTCTTGCACATTCGGCAATAATCCTTCCAAAAAGTATTGGCATTGGTGCCATTTCTCATAACCATGATGTGGACACTTTAGAAGTAGCCCATTGAATCGCTCCCATGCTTCAAAATTGCTCGCCTTCTCTTTGGGTAAACTCAAAATTTCCCGCGAATAAGATTGGTTTTATGTATCGGGAAATATTTATTCAAAAATTTTGTTACCATTTGTTCCCATGATGTAATGCTATTAAGCAGAATGATTGAACCATGAACGAGCTCTATCCTTTAAAGAAAATGGAAATAATCTAAGCTTAACATCATCATCCTAAAATTCTCATATTTAAAAGTTTGACAAATAGCATGGAAATCATTCAGATGATTATATGGATCTTCATTTTCTAGGCCATAGAACGTTTGGAGACAATTTAGCACACTAGGTTTTAATTCAAAACTCCTAGCAGCTACATTTGGGTATCGTATGCATGATGTGCTCAAGTTAGCTAAGGACTCAAGTAGTCCTTAAATGGCCTCTCTTGTGGGTCAAGGTTGCAAATCCATTTCAAATTTATTTTTAATTTCAACGTGTTTGTGTGTGCGAAGTGTTTTTTCTAATTCAAAGTTTATAGGCTCAAGATTTGGTAATCATGACTACGACCATGCATGCAAAGAAAAAAAAATGATAAAAAATTAATAAAGATAAATAAGAGGAGAAATTACAATACTAACCTTATTATGTCATACAAATTTGCTATGAAAATAACTCAAGCGCTAGATATATAGAAAAGAAAATGCGTGAAACAAATTAAAATAAATTAAGAGGCGGTTGAACCCGCCGATTTCACAAAATAAAAAAATAACATGAAAATTAAATTACGTAAATTTAAAGAAGAGAAGAAAAAAAAAAAAATAATACCTACTTCAAAATTTAATTCACTTTTTTTTTTCTCTTTTTTTTTAATAATAATAAATAAATAAATATTACAAGGAAACAAATAAAATAAATAAATAAAAAGAGAAAAAAAAAATTCTACAAATTAAAATACTTACCCACTCCAAGAACGGCGCCAAAAACTTGTTGTGCAAATTTTATCAACTCGCAGTGCACGAATCTATTGTATAATAGATTAATGGTGACGAGTGTCGATCCCACGAGGAGGTGGATTTTAATTACTTGTAGAATTAATTTTTCTAAGAGGGTGATTGGATTTATAATGACAATTATGTAGGCAATGTATTAATTTGAATTAAAGCTATTGGAATAAACTATTAAAATAAAATGCTTGATCTCCTGACTGCCTCAACATGTACCATCGGATTAATATTCATTATTAGTACCAATTAAATAATGAAGGGTGAAATTCAACTCATCATAAACAACACTGTAATAGATATGGTGCTAAGGGCTTCCTCGTACAAATAAGAATAACCTTGCCTAGGAGGCGGTTATTCCACCATATCCGCACAAGATTATTACTATCCTGCTCACGAAAAGTCAAAACAACCACATAAATTAAAGGGGAAGGAAAAGTAAATTTAACAAATTAAGCCCATGGAGCATGTTGAGACTTCACCTTCAACCTAAGCTTGAAAGGAAATTAGCCACTCATAATTTAACTAGGGGTAAAATGGGAATTTTATTAAAATACGTAGAAAATACAAGATGGAGATGGAATTAGAGAAAATGGAGTCCAAAAATGGATTCAGGGGTGTCAAATTAGGGGAGCCCCTTTTATAGATAAACCGAGTAAATCATGGCCATCGATTAAAACAATTTGGACGCCAGATTGCGCCACGTGGCAAGTTCCTATTGGATGGAACACATCATCGTGGGCTGTTATTCTGTGTATATGCATGTACCGCATACACGTTTTTTCCATCCACTAACATTCTGCCACGCCACCGTCAACATTTTTGGTCCAATAAGCTCGCGGACACGCCATCGGGCCAACGCCACGCATCAATAATGCCACATAAGCGTCAATGCCACATCATTCGGCCCAATCAAATGCCGCCACGCCATCGTGATAGTGCCACGCCATCGCACAGTGCCACGCCACCCCGCTGCCAAGGCCAATGCACGCACATGCCCCAGGGGCCAATGCACGCATCCAGGGCCAAGCGCGCTGTCCGACTTTTGCTTGGGCTGAAATTTCAGCAGGTGCCGTATTTCGACTGAAATTATCTTACGGGACTCAAAAGTGGGGGAAAACAGGCCGTGAGCTCCGGGCCCCATTTTTTGGTCCAAAATGGCCGAAGACCGTGTGCTGTAGCCCACGGATCTGGGCCAACTTCCGCGTTTCCGGGGCGGTGCGGGATTTTGGGGTGATGCATTAGATACGTGCGAGAGTCAAACGTCGTAAAAGTCGGCAGTCGATTCCGAGGTCAGACTCTCGTTTTACGGCCGATTTACCAGTTGTGCGGGGTGCGAAAGGGGGACGTAACGTGCCCGCGAATTGGTCCGATCCTGGCACAACTCGGCCGCGGGCCTCCTCTGGGCGCAAGTACTGTTTTGCGCCCGAAGAAAATGGCGAGAATAATGCGGGGGCCCTGGGCCCACGTTTCCGCCCGAAATGGCCGAAATCCGTGAGCTATAGCACACGGATTGCGGTCAAATTTCGCGTTTCCGTGGCGCCGTGGGATTTTGGGCTGGTGTTGCCGGTATTGGCGGGGGTTGGCCGCGGAGAAAACGGAAACCGATTCCGGCTGCGAATCCCGCTTTTGTGGCCAAGGCCAAGGCACGCAGCCAGCCCGTGGGCAGGGCCAAGGCACTGCCAGCCCGCGCCAAGGCCAAGGCGCGCGCCAGCCCGGGCCAAGGCACGCAGCCACCCCGCGGCCATGGCAAAGCCACCAGCCCGCCCGCGCCAGCGGCCAAGGCACCCATCCACCCAGCCCCAGCGGCCAAGGCCAAGCCACGCAGTCTCCCCGCGGCCAAGGCCAAGGCACGCACATGCCCCGCGGCCAAGGCCAATGCACGCATCCAGGGCCAATGCAGCGCCCAAGCGTCTGTCCGACTTTGCTTGGGCTGAAATTTCAGCAGGTGCCGTATTTCGACTGAAATTATCTTACGGGACTCAAAAGTGGGGGAAAACAGGCCGTGAGCTCCGGCCCCATTTTTTGGTCCAAAATGGTCAAGACCGTGTGCTGTAGCCCACGGATCTGGGCCAACTTCCGCTTCCCGGGCGGTGCGGATTTTGGGGTGATGCATTAGATACGTGCGAGAGTCAAACGCCGAAAAGACGGCAGTCGATTCCGAGGTCCGAATCTCGATTTACGGGCCGATTTACCAGTTGTGCGTGGGTGCGAAAAGGGTTCGAAACGTGCCCGCGATTTGGTCCGATCCTGGCACAACTCGGCCGCTGGCCTCCTCTGGGCGCAAGTTGTGTTTTGCGCCCGATGAAAAGGGCGAGAATAATGCGGGGGTCCCTGGGCCCACGTTTCCGCCCGAAATGGCCGAAACTGTGAGCTATAGCACACGGATTGCGGTCACCCTTTCGCGCTTCCGTGGCGCCGTGATTTTGGGCTGGTGTTGCCGGTATTGGCGGGGTTGGCCGCGGAGAAAACGGAAACCGATTCCGGCTGCGAATCCCGTTTTGTGGCCAAGGCCAAGGCACGCAGCCAGCCCGGGGCCAAGGCCAAGGCACCGCCAGCCCGCGCCAAGGCCAAGGCGCGCGCCAGCCCGGGCCAAGGCACGCAGCCACCCCGCTGCCAAGGCCAAGGCACCAGCCCGCCCGCGCCAAGGCCAAGGCAACCATCCACCAAGCCCCAGCGGCCAAGTCCAAGCCACGCAGTCTCCCGCTGCCAAGGCCAAGGCACGCACATGCCCCGCGCCAAGGCCAATGCACGCATCCAGGGCCAATGCAGCGCCCAAGCGTCTGTCCGACTTTGCTTGGGCTGAAATTTCAGCAGGTGCCGTATTTCGACTGAAATTATCTTACGGGACTCAAAAGTGGGGGAAAACAGGCCGTGAGCTCAGTGCACCTTTTTTTTGTACAAAATGGCCGAAGACCGTTTTCTTTAGACAACGGATCTGGTCCAACTTCCGCTTTTCAGTGGCGGTGCGGGATTTTGGTGTGATGCATTAGATACGTGCGAGAGTCAAACGCCGGAAAAGACGGCAGTCGATTCCGAGGTCCGAATCTCGCTTTTACGGCCGATTTACCAGTTGTGCGGGGTGCGAAAAGGGGGACGAAACGTGCCCGCGAATTGGTCCGCGCCAGGCACAACTAGGCCGCGGGCCTCCTCTGGGCTCTAGTACTGTTTTGCGACCGAAGAAAATGGCGAGAATATTGCGGTGGGCCCTGTGCCCACGTTTCCGCCCCGAAATGGCCGAAACTGTGAGCTATAGCACACGGATTGCGGTCACCCGCGCGTGGCGCCGTGATTTTGGGCTGGTGTTGCCGGTATTGGCGGGGTTGGCCGCGGAGAAAACGGAAACCGATTCCGGCTGCGAATCCCGCTTTTGTGGCCAAGGCCAAGGCACGCAGCCAGCCCGGGGCCAAGGCCAAGGCACCGCCAGCCCGCGCCAAGGCCAAGGCGCGCGCTGCCAGCCCGGGCCAAGGCACGCAGCCACCCCGCTGCCAAGGCCAAGGCACCAGCCCGCCCGCGCCAAGGCCAAGGCACCCATCCACCCAGCCCCAGCGGCCAAGGCCAAGCCACGCAGTCTCCCCGCGGCCAAGGCCAAGGCACGCACATGCCCCGCGGCCAAGGCCAATGCACGCATCCAGGGCCAATGCAGCGCCCAAGCGTCTGTCCGACTTTGCTTGGGCTGAAATTTCAGCAGGTGCCGTATTTCGACTGAAATTATCTTACGGGACTCAAAAGTGGGGGAAAACAGGCCGTGAGCTCCGGGCCCCATTTTTTGGTCCAAAATGGCCGAAGACCGTGTGCTGTAGCCCACGGATCTGGGCCAACTTCCGCGTTTCCGGGGCGGTGCGGGATTTTGGGGTGATGCATTAGATACGTGCGAGAGTCAAACGTCGGAAAAGACGGCAGTCGATTCCGAGGTCCGAATCTCGTTTTACGGCCGATTTACCAGTTGTGCGGGGGTGCGAAAAGGGGACGAAACGTGCCCGCGAATTGGTCCGATCCTGGCACAACTCGGCCGCGGGCCTCCTCTGGGCGCAAGTACTGTTTTGCGCCCGAAGAAAATGGCGAGAATAATGCGGGGGGCCCTGGGCCCACGTTTCCGCCCGAAATGGCCGAAATCCGTGAGCTATAGCACACGGATTGCGGTCAAATTTCGCGTTTCCGTGGCGCCGTGGGATTTTGGGCTGGTGTTGCCGGTATTGGCGGGGGTTGGCCGCGGGAGAAAACGGAAACCGATTCCGGGCTGCGAATCCCGTTTTGTGGCCAAGGCCAAGGCACGCAGCCAGCCCGGGGCCAAGGCCAAGGCACCGGCCAGCCCGCGGCCAAGGCCAAGGCGCGCGGCCAGCCCGGGGCCAAGGCACGCAGCCACCCCGCGGCCAAGGCCAAGGCACCCATCCACCCAGCCCCAGCGGCCAAGGCCAAGCCACGCAGTCTCCCCGCGGCCAAGGCCAAGGCACGCACATGCCCCGCGGCCAAGGCCAATGCACGCATCCAGGGCCAATGCAGCGCCCAAGCGTCTGTCCGACTTTGCTTGGGCTGAAATTTCAGCAGGTGCCGTATTTCGACTGAAATTATCTTACGGGACTCAAAAGTGGGGGAAAACAGGCCGTGAGCTCCGGGCCCCATTTTTTGGTCCAAAATGGTCAAGACCGTGTGCTGTAGCCCACGGATCTGGGCCAACTTCCGCTTCCGGGCGGTGGGATTTTGGGGTGTTGCATTAGATACGTGCGAGAGTCTAACGCCGAAAAGACGGCAGTCGATTCCGAGGTCCGAATCTCGCTTTTACGGCCGATTTACCAGTTGTGCGGGGTGCGAAAAGGGGGACGAAACGTTCCAGCGTATTGGTCCGATACTGTCTAAACTCGTCCGCGGTCCTCCTCTGGGCGATTGTAATGTTTTGCGCCCGAATAAAATGGCGAGAATATTGCGGGGTGCCCTGGGCCCACGTTTCCGCCCGAAATGGCCGAAATCCCTGAGCTATAGCACACGGATTGCGGTCAAATTTCGCGTTTCCGTGGCGCCGTGGGATTTTGGGCTGGTGTTGCCGGTATTGGCGGGGGTTGGCCGCGGGAGAAAACGGAAACCGATTCCGGCTGCGAATCCCGCTTTGTGGCCAAGGCCAAGGCACGCAGCCAGCCCGGGGCCAAGGCCAAGGCACTGCCAGCCCGCGCCAAGGCCAAGGCGCGCGCCAGCCCGGGCCAAGGCACGCAGCCAGCCCGCTGCCAAGGCCAAGGCACCAGCCCGCCCGCGCCAAGGCCAAGGCACCCATCAACCAAGCCCCAGCTGCCAAGTCCAAGGCGCGCAGTCTCCACGCTTCCAAGGCCAAGGCACGCACATGCCCCGCTGCCAAGGCCAATGCACGCATCCAGGGCCTATGCAGCGCCCAAGCGTCTGTCCGACTTTGCTTGGGCTGAAATTTCAGAAGGTGACGTATTTAGACTGTAATTATCTTACGGGACTCAAAAGTGGGGGAAAACAGGCCGTGAGCTCCGGCCCCATTTTTGGTCCAAAATGGCCAAGACCGTGTGCTGTAGCCCACGGATCTGGGCCAACTTCCGCCGCTTTCCGGGGCGGTGCGGGATTTTGGGGTGATGCATTAGATACGTGCGAGAGTCAAACGTCGGAAAAGACGGCAGTCGATTCCGAGGTCCGAATCTCGTTTTACGGCCGATTTACCAGTTGTGCGGGGGTGCGAAAAGGGGACGAAACGTGCCCGCGAATTGGTCCGATCCTGGCACAACTCGGCCGCTGGCCTCCTCTGGGCGCAAGTACTGTTTTGCGCCCGAAGAAAATGGCGAGAATAATGCGGGGGGCCCTGGGCCCACGTTTCCGCCCGAAATGGCCGAAATCCGTGAGCTATAGCACACGGATTGCGGTCAAATTTCGCGTTTCCGTGGCGCCGTGGGATTTTGGGCTGGTGTTGCCGGTATTGGCGGGGGTTGGCCGCGGGAGAAAACGGAAACCGATTCCTGGCTGCGAATCCCGTTTTGTGGCCAAGGCCAAGGCACGCAGCCAGCCCGGGGCCAAGGCCAAGGCACTGCCAGCCCGCTGCCAAGGCCAAGGCGCGCTGATAGCAGCCCGGGCCAAGGCACGCAGCCACCCCGCTGCCAAGGCCAAGGCACCAGCCCGCCCGCGTCAAGGCCAAGGCACCCATCCACCCAGCCCCAGCGGCCAAGGCCAAGCCACGCAGTCTCCCCGCGGCCAAGGCCAAGGCACGCACATGCCCCGCGGCCAAGGCCAATGCACGCATCCAGGGCCAATGCAGCGCCCAAGCGTCTGTCCGACTTTGCTTGGGCTGAAATTTCAGCAGGTGCCGTATTTCGACTGAAATTATCTTACGGGACTCAAAAGTGGGGGAAAACAGGCCGTGAGCTCCGGGCCCCATTTTTTGGTCCAAAATGGCCGAAGACCGTGTGCTGTAGCCCACGGATCTGGGCCAACTTCCGCGTTTCCGGGGCGGTGCGGGATTTTGGGGTGATGCATTAGATACGTGCGAGAGTCAAACGTCGGAAAAGACGGCAGTCGATTCCGAGGTCCGAATCTCGTTTTACGGCCGATTTACCAGTTGTGCGGGGGTGCGAAAAGGGGACGAAACGTGCCCGCGAATTGGTCCGATCCTGGCACAACTCGGCCGCGGGCCTCCTCTGGGCGCAAGTACTGTTTTGCGCCCGAAGAAAATGGCGAGAATAATGCGGGGGGCCCTGGGCCCACGTTTCCGCCCGAAATGGCCGAAATCCGTGAGCTATAGCACACGGATTGCGGTCAAATTTCGCGTTTCCGTGGCGCCGTGGGATTTTGGGCTGGTGTTGCCGGTATTGGCGGGGGTTGGCCGCGGGAGAAAACGGAAACCGATTCCGGGCTGCGAATCCCGTTTTGTGGCCAAGGCCAAGGCACGCAGCCAGCCCCCGGCCAACGCCAAAGCGACTGCCAGCCCGATGCCAAGGCCCAGGCGCGCGTCCAGCCCGGGCCAAGGCACGCAGCCACCACGCTGCCAAGGCCAAGGCCTAGTGAACCAGCCAGCCCGCAGCCAAGGCCAAGGGACACATCAAGCCTGCCCCAGGGGCCAATGCCAAGCGACGCTGTCTCCCCGCGGCCAAGGCCAAGGCACGCACATGCCCCGCGCCAAGGCCAATGCACGCATCCAGGGCCAATGCAGCGCCCAAGCGTCTGTCCGACTTTTGCTTGGGCTGAACTTTCAGCAGGTGCCGTATTTCGACTGAAATTATCTTACGGGACTCAAAAGTGGGGGAAAACAGGCCGTGAGCTCCGGGCCCCATTTTTTGGTCCAAAATGGCCGAAGACCGTGTGCTGTAGCCCACGGATCTGGGCCAACTTCCGCGTTTCCGGGCGGTGCGGGATTTTGGGGTGATGCATTAGATACGTGCGAGAGTCAAACGTCGGAAAAGACGGCAGTCGATTCCGAGGTCCGAATCTCGTTTTACGGCCGATTTACCAGTTGTGCGGGGTGCGAAAAGGGGGACGAAACGTGCCCGCGAATTGGTCCGATCCTGGCACAACTCGGCCGCTGGGCCTCCTCTGGGCGCAAGTACTGTTTTGCGCCCAAGAAAATGGCGAGAATAATGCGGGGGCCCTGGGCCCACGTTTCCGCCCGAAATGGCCGAAACTGTGAGCTATAGCACACGGATTGCGGTCAAATTTCGCGCCGTGGCGCCGTGATTTTGGGCTGGTGTTGCCGGTATTGGCGGGGTTGGCCGCGGAGAAAACGGAAACCGATTCCGGCTGCGAATCCCGCTTTTGTGGCCAAGGCCAAGGCACGCAGCCAGCCCGGGGCCAAGGCCAAGGCACCGCCAGCCCGCGCCAAGGCCAAGGCGCGCGCGCCAGCCCGGGGCCAAGGCACGCAGCCACCCCGCTGCCAAGGCCAAGGCACCAGCCCGCCCGCGCCAAGGCCAATTCACCCATCCACACAGCCCCAGCGGCCAAGGGCAAGCCACGCATTCTCCCCGCTGCCAATGCCTAGGCACGCACATTCCCCGCGGCCAAGGCCAATGCACGCATCCAGGGCCAATGCAGCGCCCAAGCGTCTGTCCGACTTTTGCTTGGGCTGAAATTTCAGCAGGTGCCGTATTTCGACTGAAATTATCTTACGGGACTCAAAAGTGGGGGAAAACAGGCCGTGAGCTCCGGCCCCATTTTTTGGTCCAAAATGGCCAAGACCGTGTGCTGTAGCCCACGGATCTGGGCCAACTTCCGCTTCCGGGCGGTGCGGGATTTTGGGGTGATGCATTAGATACGTGCGAGAGTCAAACGCCGAAAAGACGGCAGTCGATTCCGAGGTCCGAATCTCGCTTTTACGGCCGATTTACCAGTTGTGCGGGGTGCGAAAAGGGGGACGAAACGTGCCCGCGAATTGGTCCGATCCTGGCACAACTCGGCCGCTGGCCTCCTCTGGGCGCAAGTACTGTTTTGCGCCCAAGAAAATGGCGAGAATAATGCGGGGGCCCTGGGCCCACGTTTCCGCCCGAAATGGCCGAAACTGTGAGCTATAGCACACGGATTGCGGTCAAATTTCGCGCTTCCGGGCGCCGTGATTTTGGGCTGGTGTTGCCGGTATTGGCGGGGTTGGCCGCGGAGAAAACGGAAACCGATTCCGGCTGCGAATCCCGCTTTTGTGGCCAAGGCCAAGGCACGCAGCCAGCCCGGGGCCAAGGCCAAGGCACCGCCAGCCCGCGCCAAGGCCAAGGCGCGCGGCCAGCCCGGGGCCAAGGCACGCAGCCACCCCGCGGCCAAGGCCAAGGCACCAGCCCGCCCGCCGCCAAGGCCAAGGCACCCATCCACCCAGCCCCAGCGGCCAAGGCCAAGCCACGCAGTCTCCCCGCGGCCAAGGCCAAGGCACGCACATGCCCCGCGGCCAAGGCCAATGCACGCATCCAGGGCCAATGCAGCGCCCAAGCGTCTGTCCGACTTTGCTTGGGCTGAAATTTCAGCAGGTGCCGTATTTCGACTGAAATTATCTTACGGGACTCAAAAGTGGGGGAAAACAGGCCGTGAGCTCCGGGCCCCATTTTTTGGTCCAAAATGGCCGAAGACCGTGTGCTGTAGCCCACGGATCTGGGCCAACTTCCGCGTTTCCGGGCGGTGGATTTTGGGCTGATGCATTAGATACGTGCGAGAGTCAAACGTCGGAAAGACGGCAGTCGATTCCGAGGTCCGAATCTCGTTTTACGGCCGATTTACCAGTTGTGCGGGGGTGCGAAAAGGGGACGAAACGTGCCCGCGAATTGGTCCGATCCTGGCACAACTCGGCCGCGGGCCTCCTCTGGGCGCAAGTACTGTTTTGCGCCCGAAGAAAATGGCGAGAATAATGCGGGGGGCCCTGGGCCCACGTTTCCGCCCGAAATGGCCGAAACTGTGAGCTATAGCACACGGATTGCGGTCACCCTCGCTTCCGTGGCGCCGTGATTTTGGGCTGGTGTTGCAGGTTTTGGCGGGGGTTGGCCGCGTGAGTAAACGGAAACCGTTTCCGGTCTGCGAATCCCGTTTTGTGGCCTAGGCCAAGGCACGCAGCCAGCCCGGGGCGAAGGCCAAGGCACCGGCCAGCAAGCGGCCAAGGCCAAGGCGAGCTGCCAGCCCGTGGGCAAGGCACGCAGCCACCCCGCGGCCAAGGCCACGGCACCAGCCCGCCCGCGGCCCAGGCCAAGGCACCCATCCACCCAGCCCCAGCGGCCAAGGCCAAGCCACGCAGTCTCCCCGCGGCCAAGGCCAAGGCACGCACATGCCCCGCGGCCAAGGCCAATGCACGCATCCAGGGCCAATGCTGCGCCCTTGCGTCTGTCCGACTTTGCTTGGGCTGAAATTTCAGCAGGTGCCGTATTTCGACTGATATTATCTTACGGGACTCAAAAGTGGGGGAAAACAGGCCGTGATCTCCTGGCCCCATTTTTTGGTCCAAAATGGCCGAAGACCGTGTGCTGTAGCCCACGGATCTGGGCCAACTTCCGCGTTTCCGGGGCGGTGCGGGAGTTTGGGGTGATGCATTAGATACGTGCGAGAGTCAAACGTCGGAAAAGACGGCAGTCGATTCCGAGGTCCGAATCTCGTTTTACGGCCGATTTACCAGTTGTGCGGGGTGCGAAAAGGGGACGAAACGTGCCCGCGAATTGGTCCGATCCTGGCAGAACTCGGCCGCGGGTCACCTCTGGGCGAAAGTACTGTTTTGCGCCCAAGAAAATGGCGAGAATAATGCGGGGGCCCTGGGCCCACGTTTCCGCCCGAAATGGCCGAAACTGAGCTATAGCACACGGATTGCGGTCAAATTTCGCGTTTCCGTGGCGCCGTGGGATTTTGGGCTGGTGTTGCCGGTATTGGCGGGGGTTGGCCGCGGGAGAAAACGGAAACCGATTCCGGGCTGCGAATCCCGTTTTGTGGCCAAGGCCAAGGCACGCAGCCAGCCCGGGGCCAAGGCCAAGGCACCGGCCAGCCCGCGGCCAAGGCCAAGGCGCGCGGCCAGCCCGCGGCCAAGGCACGCAGCCACCCCGCGGCCAAGGCCAAGGCACCAGCCCGCCCGCGGCCAAGGCCAAGGCACCCATCCACCCAGCCCCAGCGGCCAAGGCCAAGCCACGCAGTCTCCCCGCGGCCAAGGCCAAGGCACGCACATGCCCCGCGGCCAAGGCCAATGCACGCATCCAGGGCCAATGCAGCGCCCAAGCGTCTGTCCGACTTTGCTTGGGCTGAAATTTCAGCAGGTGCCGTATTTCGACTGAAATTATCTTACGGGACTCAAAAGTGGGGGAAAACAGGCCGTGAGCTCCGGGCCCCATTTTTTGGTCCAAAATGGCCGAAGACCGTGTGCTGTAGCCCACGGATCTGGGCCAACTTCCGCGTTTCCGGGGCGGTGCGGGATTTTGGGGTGATGCATTAGATACGTGCGAGAGTCAAACGTCGGAAAAGACGGCAGTCGATTCCGAGGTCCGAATCTCGTTTTACGGCCGATTTACCAGTTGTGCGGGGGTGCGAAAAGGGGACGAAACGTGCCCGCGAATTGGTCCGATCCTGGCACAACTCGGCCGCGGGCCTCCTCTGGGCGCAAGTACTGTTTTGCGCCCGAAGAAAATGGCGAGAATAATGCGGGGGGCCCTGGGCCCACGTTTCCGCCCGAAATGGCCGAAATCCGTGAGCTATAGCACACGGATTGCGGTCAAATTTCGCGTTTCCGTGGCGCCGTGGGATTTTGGGCTGGTGTTGCCGGTATTGGCGGGGGTTGGCCGCGGGAGAAAACGGAAACCGATTCCGGGCTGCGAATCCCGTTTTGTGGCCAAGGCCAAGGCACGCAGCCAGCCCGGGGCCAAGGCCAAGGCACCGGCCAGCCCGCGGCCAAGGCCAAGGCCGAGGCACGCAGCCACCCCGTGGCCAAGGCACGCAGCCTCCCCGCTGCCAAGGCCAAGGCACCATCCCGAACGCGTCAAGGCCAAGGCACCCATCCACCCAGCCCCAGCGGCCAAGGCCAAGCCACGCAGTCTCCCCGCGGCCAAGGCCAAGGCACGCACATGCCCCGCGGCCAAGGCCAATGCACGCATCCAGGGCCAATGCAGCGCCCAAGCGTCTGTCCGACTTTGCTTGGGCTGAAATTTCAGCAGGTGCCGTATTTCGACTGAAATTATCTTACGGGACTCAAAAGTGGGGGAAAACAGGCCGTGAGCTCCGGGCCCCATTTTTTGGTCCAAAATGGCCGAAGACCGTGTGCTGTAGCCCACGGATCTGGGCCAACTTCCGCGTTTCCGGGGCGGTGCGGGATTTTGGGGTGATGCATTAGATACGTGCGAGAGTCAAACGTCGGAAAAGACGGCAGTCGATTCCGAGGTCCGAATCTCGTTTTACGGCCGATTTACCAGTTGTGCGGGGGTGCGAAAAGGGGACGAAACGTGCCCGCGAATTGGTCCGATCCTGGCACAACTCGGCCGCGGGCCTCCTCTGGGCGCAAGTACTGTTTTGCGCCCGAAGAAAATGGCGAGAATAATGCGGGGGCCCTGGGCCCACGTTTCCGCCGAAATGGCCGAAACTGTGAGCTATAGCACACGGATTGCGGTCACCCCGCGCTTCCGTGGCGCCGTGATTTTGGGCTGGTGTTGCCGGTATTGGCGGGGTTGGCCGCGGAGAAAACGGAAACCGATTCCGGCTGCGAATCCCGCTTTGTGGCCAAGGCCAAGGCACGCAGCCAGCCCGGGGCCAAGGCCAAGGCACTGCCAGCCCGCCAAGGCCAAGGCCAAGGCGCGCGCCAGCCCGGGGCCAAGGCACGCAGCCACCCCGCTGCCAAGGCCAAGGCACCAGCCCGCCCGCGCCAAGGCCAAGGCACCCATCCACCCAGCCCCAGCGGCCAAGGCCAAGCCACGCAGTCTCCCCGCTGCCAAGGCCAAGGCACGCACATGCCCCGCGCCAAGGCCAATGCACGCATCCAGGGCCAATGCAGCGCCTGCCGTCTGTCCGACTTTTGCTTGGGCTGAAATTTCAGCAGGTGCCGTATTTCGACTGAAATTATCTTACGGGACTCAAAAGTGGGGGAAAACAGGCCGTGAGCTCCGGCCCCATTTTTGGTCCAAAATGGTCAAGACCGTGTGCTGTAGCCCACGGATCTGGGCCAACTTCCGCTTCCGGGCGGTGCGGGATTTTGGGGTGATGCATTAGATACGTGCGAGTCAAACGCCGGAAAAGACGGCAGTCGATTCCGAGGTCCGAATCTCGCTTTTACGGCCGATTTACCAGTTGTGCGGGGGTGCGAAAAGGGGGACGAAAAACGTGCCCGCGAATTGGTCCGATCCTGGCACAACTCGGCCGCTGGCCTCCTCTGGGCGCAAGTACTGTTTTGCGCCCAAGAAAATGGCGAGAATAATGCGGGGGCCCTGGGCCCACGTTTCCGCCTCGAAATGGCCGAAACTGCGTGAGCTATAGCACACGGATTGCGGTCACCCTCGCGCTTCCGTGGCGCCGTGATTTTGGGCTGGTGTTGCCGGTATTGGCGGGGTTGGCCGCGGAGAAAACGGAAACCGATTCCGGCTGCGAATCCCGCTTTGTGGCCAAGGCCAAGGCACGCAGCCAGCCCGGGCCAAGGCCAAGGCACTGCCAGCCCGCGGCCAAGGCCAAGGCGCGCCAGCCCGGGCCAAGGCACGCAGCCACCCGCTGCCAAGGCCAAGGCACCAGCCCGCCCGCGCCAAGGCCAAGGCACCCATCCACCCAGCCCCAGCGGCCAAGGCCAAGCCACGCAGTCTCCCCGCGGCCAAGGCCAAGGCACGCACATGCCCCGCGGCCAAGGCCAATGCACGCATCCAGGGCCAATGCAGCGCCCAAGCGTCTGTCCGACTTTGCTTGGGCTGAAATTTCAGCAGGTGCCGTATTTCACTGAAATTATCTTACGGGACTCAAAAGTGGGGGAAAACAGGCCGTGAGCTCCGGCCCCATTTTTTGGTCCAAAATGGCCAAGACCGTGTGCTGTAGCCCACGGATCTGGGCCAACTTCCGCTTCCGGGCGGTGCGGATTTTGGGGTGATGCATTAGATACGTGCGAGAGTCAAACGCCGAAAAGACGGCAGTCGATTCCGAGGTCCGAATCTCGCTTTTACGGCCGATTTACCAGTTGTGCGGGGTGCGAAAAGGGGGACGAAACGTGCCCGCGAATTGGTCCGATCCTGGCACAACTCGGCCGCTGGCCTCCTCTGGGCGCAAGTACTGTTTTGCGCCCAAGAAAATGGCGAGAATAATGCGGGGGCCCTGGGCCCACGTTTCGCCCCGAAATGGCCGAAACTGTGAGCTATAGCACACGGATTGCGGTCACCCTCGCTTCCGTGGCGCCGTGATTTTGGGCTGGTGTTGCCGGTATTGGCGGGGTTGGCCGCGGAGAGAAAACGGAAACCGATTCCGGCTGCGAATCCCGCTTTTGTGGCCAAGGCCAAGGCACGCAGCCAGCCCGGGCCAAGGCGAAAAGTAAATTTACCAAATTAAGCCCATGGAGCATGTTGAGACTTCACCTTCAACCCAAGCTTGAAAGGAAATTAGCCACTCATATTTGAACTAGGGGTAAAATGGGAATTTTATTAAAATACGTAGAAAATACAAGATGGAGATGGAATTAGAGAAAATGGAGTCCAAAAATGGATTCAGGGGTGTCAAATTAGGGGGAGCCCCTTTATAGATAAACCGAGTAAATCATGGCCATCGATTAAAACAATTTGACGCCAGATCGCGCCACGGGCAAGTTCCTATTGATGGAACACATCATCGTGGGCTGTTATTCTGGTATATGCATGTACCGCATACACGCTTTTTTTCCATCCACTAACATTCTGCCACGCCACCGTCAACATTTTTGGTCCAATAAGCTCGTGACACGCCATCAGTCAACGCCACATCATCAAATAATGCCACATGTTTGGCAATGCCACATCATTCGCCCAATCAAATGCCGCCACGCCATCGATAGTGCCACGCATCGCACAAGTGCCACGCAAAGATACAAGATGTGAACAAAGGCCGCGAATGTCGCAGAAGATCGTATATATCAACCGCATCAGATGATGCAACAAGATCGATATGTGAACAGTACCATTTTTCTTTTTATGCTCCTCCTAAGGTTTTTGACTGTCCTGAGTTCAAAAGTGCTGTTCGTTTTTTCATCTGATCTCTTGTTTATTGTGAAATGACCATGATATCCCCTAAAATACATAAAATACTTAATTAAAATAAAACATACATAATTACATTACAAGGGACTTAAAGACATAAAGATAGGGATGTTAGTGAGACTTGAAAGAAAAATGATGATTTTCCCATTATAAATACACACTTTCTAGTACTCAACACACCCCCAACTAGCCTTTGTTGCTAGTCCCTAGCAATTTGAGCGAAAACAAAACTCGAAACAAATATTTTTTTTTTTTTTTTTTATCAGATTTATTCAATCGACTAATGATAACAATCAAATAAAAGTATAAGATTATCTACAAATGCTAAAGAAATATCATTCCCACATCAACTCTCCACATGAATCAGCTTTAGAAAACTTTGTCACAACTTTAGTAATCGAGTCACTTTTAAGAATGACATGCAAACCCCAAAATCTCACCTGTAGTAGTGAATACGCCACAAAGAAATTAAACCCAAAATAATCACTCCAAAGAATGGTAAATGAGTGAAAATAATAAAGAAATAATATCACACACTCTCACCAAGGTGACAAAATATGCCCTCAACTTAAAATATACGATTTTAATTTAAAAATGCTAATCAAACCAATACATTCATCATCCTTTTTTTTTTTTTTTTTTTTTTTTTAAGATGATTACCACATCTTTTCAACCCATATAACTAGCTTTCCATTTCAGACTATAGTTCCCTAAAATCAAGAAGGACTTTTATTGACGTAACGAGGCTGGGACGCACTAACAAAGAAAGGATAATAGAAAAACAAAATATATGTTTGAAAAATGAGAACTTTGAGATCAGTAGCGTGCTTTTCACTTGATTTTTTTTTTTTTTTTTTATTTTTTTTTATTTTTAAATTTTTTTTTTTTATTTTTTTTTTTTTTGTTTTTTTTTTTAATGCAAAATTATCTCTATTTTCAAACATAAATGGGTGGTGAGAAATACAAAATATATGGTGATACTCCACACGGAAATGACAAGATAATAAAAAAAAGAAAAAGTCTTTATTTTTATTTTTATTTTATTATTATTATTATTATTTTTTTTTTAAGGCTCAAAGGTTAACTATGGATACATATTAATAGGCTTGGCTAAAAGGCTCAAACGACCAAAGATGGCCTTTCTCACATCTTTTTGTTCTAAATAATCTTCCATATCTACTAGCTAGATAGATCTTCGACAAAAAACATAATTTTATTTTTTTTTTTTTTTTTTTTTCGTTTTTTTTGAGATAATGTATAAAGCAATAAACTCATGTTCGAATGAAGAATTAAAAAAAAGGTTACTTTCCAAGAAAAATGATAAGCTCAAAACTCACTTGAAATTATTATGACATGTGCATTCTTTCAAGAACTTATATTTGTCTCCAACATCAACACGTAGAGAATAAACATGGTGTAACATAACTAAAGACCAAAGATAATACAAATACTAAAATTTGAAAGTTATCATGTCATCTAATTATGAAAAGATCACACAGAATGCTCTTTTTTTTTTCTTTTTTTTTTGTTTTTTTTTTTTTTTTAAGAAGATGCTTTCTGTAGTCACTACACTCCATATTCAGCCATCTTCGACTCAAAAATTTAACCACGCTTAGTTTCTAAAACAAAAATTAGTAAAAACTACACCAAGATTGAGATATTCCACAATTGTCAACTATTCCCTCCCCCAACCTCGAACGAAACATTGTCCTCAATGTTGAAAGAAAATAGGGTTTAAGACATCACCGAAAGGCCGATCACGTAAGAAAATATTTACAAATGAGAGTTAAATCTAATTTGCACTTCTTACTACGCCATCAAGTACCATCATTAGTTGGCCATTCCAAAGACAAGGGTCTTGGATCCGCTCGCCCTATAAGCTTGTAATGATCAATTAACTCGTTAGCAAAGATGAAAGCACAAATAAAGATTTTTTCACGCGAAAGGATGAAATGATTTTTTATCGCATGGTTAAGAAACGCGATGAAGCCATCATAAAAGTTATTGACATTTAACAAACCGACGGGTTTCATGAATGTCGGGGCCCAAGATGCTAATGTGATTAAGTGCCTCTAGAGTTGCAAGATCTCCTGGTAGGAAAATAAAAGCATCAAAGATGATTTAGCATTTCAGCTTATTCTTTCTTGCATACCCGAGACAACTAACTCTTCTCCAAATTGGTGAGTCGACATACAAAGCAACGGCTTGAGGCTTCTGGGATGCCTAACACTTGGCTCCCTCTCGAGATAAACAAATTTCCGAGACTAGTTTTGATAACCCTCGGTCACCTCCTCCATAAACCGTATGCAAATTTCTTTCGCATTGCTGACCAAGATCGATGGTCGCCTCAACGAACTCTTTATGTTTGCCATAGTTAAATCCAGAGAGCACACAAATGTTCTTGAATTGTTTATCGGGAGTAGCTGCCATCGGGATGCTTCTCAAAAACAATTTGTGAGTCTAAAAGAAAATGATCATATATCAAGGATCTTGGTGACAATTGATTTACAAAATGATAGAGGTAGCATGTCTATGTCAATTAACGCCAGAAAGCACATGGCTCGAGAGTCAAAAAGGAAATAGTAAAAGAAAAAGCACTCAATTATTAAAGACAATAATGCAATTGATAAAACAACAAATGAAATAAAACAACAAGAAAAATAAAACAACAAGAAAAGGATATTTACAAGTAATGTGATCGCGGGCTCACATCTTCCTCCTCGGTTTTACGCCCGTAAACGGCTTGAACGCCTCTACGGGTCGAGGATAGGCTTCCCATCCAGCTTTTCTTATAAACTCGCAAACAGGTCGCTTTATAGTCGATTCCCAAGACTATATCGCACATGCTCTTTTGAAATAATGGCCATAACCTCGAGAATTGCTCTTTGACGCATCCACCGGGATGCTTTCAAGAGACAAAAGGATATCATCCAATGACTCTTTATTCAAGCCATCCCTAATGAATTGAATCTTATCTTCCCTATTATCGACATCATTCCGAAAGAACAAGGATTTTTATCGCATTTCATCCTCGCACACTTATGACAATTAACATGAAGTTTTTCAGCTTCTTCGCTTTCTCGAGTAATTTCCTTTACCACAACCAGGCATGTATGCAATAAATTTGTGAGGTAACTCACCGCCAAACGCACCTTTGGCCTCGATTAACCAACGGATGTCAACAGGACGTTATTTCTCATAAGCAATCGCATGCGCTCGACCGAGCTTTATAGATCGTAGCGAGGGCATTCTGAGGAAGTCAAGGAAATCGCTTGCGGCTTTTTGCTAGAATCGCTTTCGCCCATACCTTCTTCTCGAATATTAGTTATTATGGAAACTAAAGTAACCGACTTTGATTGTCACTTTAGTACCGTTATCCGCCACTTAACCGGGTAACAAACTGAGAACACACAAAAAGAAAAGAAAAAAAAGAAAAGAAAAGAAAAGAAAATAATAATCTCACAATTGTCCTCTTATCGAGTTTTCCTCAAGTTCGATTGGGGTTTCGCTGATACCTCCCTCAATTTCTTTCAGTTGTCTTTTCTAGATCTTCAACGCGATACCAACTCCTGAGGTCAGAGCTTCCAAATACGATGCGCTTTACAAAATCGTATCCGCTTCTCGATGAGATTGTACACGCTGTTGTCCGAGAATGTTCAAGAGAACTCGTCTAGTTGAGGAACACATAATTAAGTGATAAAAGAAAAATCAATGATTAAATAAACACACTTTCACAAAAATTTAAATCACCGAAAAGAAGAAATAAATAAGAAAATTCTTAATTTAAATTTGGTCACTCAAATCTATTTCTGCCTTTTTTCACGTGGTTGGTACTCTGGATATGGCTTCAATCTTTGACCATTAACTTTAAAAATTACACCGCTTCTTTGATCCTTAATTTTAATCGCCCATATGAAAAAACAAATATGGACTATAAAGGACCACCATCGATAACAGAATTTACCTCGGGAATAAAGGCAAGTGAGAATTGAATAAAAGTACTTTCTCTTCGACCTGGTGTGAAAGATTTTCTCATAATTTGCTTGTCATGAAAGACTTTCATTCGCCGTTTGTTGTAAATCTTGGCATTTTTGTATACATCATTACGACTTTCTTCAAGTTCTCGCCACTTGTGATTTTCTTTCTAAGTTAGCTTGCCGCATGTCAAAGTTGAATTTCACGCCCAAGATGCACAATGCTCAAGTTTTCGTGGTGATTGTAATGATGGACTCGCTTTCTTCTCCGATGGTGCTAGTTGTTCCACTCTTGACTTCCATTTGTTAATGTCCATGGATGGTGTCAATCAAGTAAGGCGTTAACCTCATCTATTGATCTCACAATATCAAAATTCAAACCAAAGCCGAGTTAAACATGTTTGTAAAGGGTCATCACTAAGATTTGAAAGAAAAGTATTATCAACTAATTCTTCGATTAAATCCACATCAACAATTTCATCATCTCGTTGGGAGGTTGTTTGGCGATGTTGAAGATATTTAGTTCCATCGCCATATTGCCAAAAGACAAATCGATATTTCCAAATTCCGCATTGAACGCGAAAGATCGGCAGCTTTAAGAAAGGTCGCCCTAAGATAATAAGGATCCGCTTCCTCAATCCTCGGACTGAAAGTGTCAATTACAATGAAATCAACAGAAAATAAAACTTATCTACCCGTATAAGACGCCCTCCACAATACCACGAGGTTTTTTCATGGACCGACCGCAAGTCAGAACACCACCTGAGTCGGGTGTAATTCTCCCACCCAAGTTTCACAAATACCGAGTAAGGCAACAGATTTACACTAGCTCCTAAGTCCAACAAAGCATTCTCAATCGCGGGTCCCTATACTACATGAGATAAAGGAGCCTGGATTTATATTTTGTAGAAGTTTGTGTGAGATGTAACTCACATTTTCTGTTAAAAATGCCTTCTTTTCAATATGAATGTTTCTCTTTTAAGACAAAGGTCTTTAAGAAACTTGCATAAGATGGCACTTGTTTTATAGATCAAGCAAAGGGATGTTAACACTTACCTGCTTAAAGATTTCAAAAATCTCACTTGAGATTTTCCCTTTTTCGCTTTAGCTAACCTCCTGAAACGGAGCTGAACGTATTCTCGTGGGTTGGTTTCTTCTTTCTCCTCCGATGATGAGTCTTCTTCATTTACCTAAGCATACCTGAGTTGTTTTTGCACCGATCTCCACTTTGTTGTCGACTTTTTTCCTTTTCGCAAGGTCATGACGCTTTGACCTCTCCATGTCAGCCGAGGTGAACGGTACTTACTTCATACACTCCTTTTGATTAGGCACTCGTGACTTGGGAATTTACCTTTCTCAACACTCATTGCCAAGGTCCGAATCGACGAAGTTGTCCCACCATTTTTCAAGGTTTGAAATTGATTGGGTTTCATGTTGAAACCCGCCTCATCTCATTTCGTAGTTCATCAATGGTGCGGTTTTGTTGCGATTTTTTGAGTGAATAAGATTCTTGAAATTCTGAAATGCATCCTCCCATGGTCTAGGGCCGAGAATGGTTTGGGTTCCGATTATACGGTCTAAATGGTGGTCGAGAGGCTTGAGGATTTTGAGGAATTGGTTGCATTGGGCGAGCTGAGCCGAGTCGCCCCATTCTCGCTGGAATCCTCGAGACCATGAAAATCGGGTGGTCTCTCCATCCGGGATTATACGTGTCGGTAAGGGTTGTAGTTTTGATGGCTTTCATTACATCTACGGCATTGGCTTGATCTCGAGTAATGAGTCCTGGTCATGTGGTTCCGCAATTTAAGAAATTGTTAACGATGCTATTTGTCGAAAAGACCTTCAACTATGTCTTTGACTTCTTTAATTTCTCGAACTTGACTCGCCAATGTGAACCTCATTCACTCCCTTAACTCTTCTAGTACTCCCGAGCGAACGACTCCGTTGTCGGGAATTATCCGCTTGTCGCCGAAGAAATCCCAAATCTCCGATGCACTTTTTGACATTAGCTCTCCTCCACTTGTTGCCATTAGCCATTCTTGCACATTCGCAATAATCCCTCCAAAAAGTATTGGCATTGGTGCCATTTTTCGTATCCATGATGTGACACTTTGAAAGAGCCCATTGAATCGCCTCCCATGCTTCAAAAATTGCTCGCCTTCTCTTTTGGGTAAACTCAAATTTCCCCGCGAATAAGATTGGTTTTATGTACTCGGGAAATATTTATTCAAAAATTTTGTTACCATTTGTTCCCATGATGTAATGCTATTAGCAGCAAATGTATCAACCATGAACGAGCTCTTCATCCTTTAAAGAAAATGGAAATAATCTAAGTTTAACATCATCATCCTAAAATTCTCATATTTAAAAGTTTGACAAATAAAGATTTAAATCATTCGATGATTATATGATCTTCATTTTCTAGGCCATAGAATGTTGGAGACAATTTAGCACACTAGGTTTTAATTCAAAACTCCTAGCAGCCTACATTTGGGTATCTTATGCATGATGTGCTGCCTGTTAGCTAAGGACTCAAGTAGTCCTTAAATGGCCTCTCTCAGTGGCTTGCAAGGTAAATCCATTTCAAATTTATTTTTAATTGTAACGTGCTTTGTGTGTGCTAAGTTTTTTTTTTCTAATTCAAAGTCTATATGCTCAAGATTTGTAATTTTGACTCTACGACCATGCATGCAAATGAAAAAAAATGATAACAAAATTAATAAAGATAAATAAGAGGAGAAATTACAATACTAACCTTATTACGTCTACAATTTTCCTATGAAAATAACTCAAGTGCTATATATAGAAAAGAAAATACGTGAAACAAATTAAAATAAATTAAGAGGCTATTAACCCGCCGATTTCACAAAATAAAAAAAAATAACAAAAATTAAATTACGTAAATTTAAAGAAGAGAAGAAAAGAAAAGAAAATAATACCTACTTCAGAATGTAATTTCACTTTTTTTTTTCTCTCTTTTTTTTTTTAATAATAATAAAAAAAATATTACAAGGAAACAAATAAAATAAATAAATAAAGAAGAAAAAAAAATTCTACAAATTAAAATACTTACCTCCCCTTAAGAACTACGCCAAAACTTGTTGTGCAAATTTTATCAACTCGCAAGTCGCACGAATCTATTGTAGAATAGATTAATGGTGACGAGTGTCGATCCCACGAGGAGGTGGATTTTAATTATGTGTAGAATTAATTTTCTTAGTTGGTGGTTGATTTATAATGACAAATTATGTAGGCAATCATTAATTTAAATTAAAGTTTCTATTGAATAAACTATTAAAATAAATGCTTGATCTCCTGGATCTGCCTCAACATGTACCATCGCTTAATATTCATTATTAGTACCAATTAAATCATGAAGGGGAACTTCCACTCATCATGAACCACACTTTAATAGATATGGTGCTAAGGCTTCCTCAATCACAAATAGAATAACCTTGCCTAGGAGGCGGTTATTCCAAACCGATATCCGCACAAGATTATTACTATCCTGCTCACGAAAAGTCAAAACAACCACATAAATTAAAGGGGAAGGAAAAGTAAATTTACCAAATTAAGCCCATGGAAAGATGTTGAGACTTCACCTTCAACCCAAGCTTGAAAGGAAATTAGCCACTCATATTTGAACTAGGGTAAAATGGGAATTTTATTAAAATACGTAGAAAATACAAGATGGAGATGGAATTAGAGAAAATGGAGTCCAAAAATGGATTCAGGGGTGTCAAATTGGGGGAGCCCCTTTTATAGATAAACCGAGTAAATCATGGCCATCGATTAAAACAATTTGACGCCAGATCGCGCCACGTGGCAAGTTCCTATTGGATGGAACACATCATCGTGGGCTGTTATTCTGTGTATATGCATGTACCGCATACACGCTTTTTTCGATCCACTAACATTCTGCCACGCCACCGTCAACATTTTTGGTCCAATAAGATCATGACACGCCATCAATAACGCCACATCATCAATAATGCCAATGCCATAAGCGTCAATGCCACATCATTCGGCCCAATCAAATGCCGCCACGCCATCTCCGCTTTTTCCATCTGATCTAAATCGCTTATTGTGACATAAAATAGAAGCTCAAATATCAAAATGTTGGATCACTCTTGTTTGAATTTGATTGAGCCTTTTTTATAGTTGGAGTAAAACTAACCGTTATTGACTTTTACGAGAATAATCGGATCGCCGTTTGTCTCTATCGGTTAGCCGCTTTGAATTTCCAACTAGCCGTTATCCTTTGACTTCAAATAAACGGTTTGCCGTTAACTTTATCGGATCACCGTTTATTTCCGATAACTTGCAAAATGAACTCAACCCTCCGTTTTTGATAAACGGTTGGAGTAGAAAACTATCTCTTTATCGGAACTTATCGGTTCGCCGTTAATAATAAAGCGGTTCACCGTTAGGTTCCGTAATGCTCAAACTTTTCTGTAAATAAATCGGTTCACCTTTTATAATAAAACGATTCACCGTTAGTAATAAACGGTTCGCCTTTTATAATAAACGGTTCAAGGGTAATTTAGAATCTATATTTTGTTAACTTTTTGTAGAAAAATAATTTATGGCTTTAAGAAATTCATTTTAATAACTCAAACATTTTAATCAAGTACATATAAGTTTTGTTATCATCAAAATCAATATTATAAGATTAACAATCTCCCCCTTTTTGATGATGACAAACTTTGTATGTAAAGGATACAAAAATTTGTTTTAACTCCCCCGAAAATAAGCTCCCTTTGTTATCATCAAAATCAATATTATAAGATTAACAATCTCCCTTTTTGATGATGACAAACTTTGAGATATGTAAAGGATACAAAATTTGTTTTAACTCCCCCTAAAAATAAGCTCCCCTTTGAAAAATAAACAACATTTTTGTTAACTTCATTTTTGAAATATAATGAAAACTATTCTCCCCTTCAAAGATCAAAAAGAAAAAAATAAAGAAAAATAGCCACGTTTTGACAAGTAAAAATTTCAATAGAATCTCCCTTGTATATTAAGCATCTCCTAAAAACTATTACCAAAATTTATACCCAAAAAATCAAAATCAATATTAAAATAACTACAACCAATGCTAAAATTATAGTAAAATCAATGCTAAGTCTCATATATAACACAAGCATTCATAAAAACAAGAAACAATCCATCATACATAAAAGTATCCAAAATATGAGAATATTGTTAAAAAAGTGAGTCAAAATCAAAAAATTTGTTCGAAATTTCGCTTTATGGTTTCAAATTGGGATTTCGAGATTTGGGCATCAATTTGATGTTTTGAACGGTTAAAAATGGTTTAAAGATGATGAGAAATGTTTCTATGGTCGTGTTTTGGTAAGAAATGACAAGAGAAACAAGAAACTGGAGAGAGAGAAAGCTTCGGGTTTGCTTGGTAAGAGAAAACGGTGAGGGTAAATCGGAAACGAAGAAGAAGAACAGACCGCTTTATATCTCACGAAAACGGGCGAGCCGTTTAAAAATATCGGTTTACCGATAAGCGTCGAGAGCTAGAAAACTTAATCGGTTAACCGTTAGTATTAAGCGGTTAGCCTGAATAACCAAAAAATTTTAGTGTTTCGAATTAAGCGGTAGGCGTTTTAACCATAAACGATGTCCGCTTTTCTTGACTTTGATTTCGCACATATGTTTTTATCTACGGCCAACTTTCAATACATTTCTAAATCATTTTATTGATCAAAAATGTCTTGAAAGGCCAATACAATGCATGATTACAAAATTTAAAAACACATCCAAAGACAAATAAACAATCGATTATCATATTATAGAAACCAGGAAGATAGTGTATAAATCATCACGAGTTGATGCACAATCTATATCAATAGTTATAAACGTTAACACACCTCTTTCCAACAAAACATATATTTTCAATGAGAGTTGAGGAAACTTTACCGACATTACCAATATCAATGATTTTCCTTTTGAATTATCTCCAAAAGATACATCCCCACCATTTTTTATCTTGGTAAAACTTGAGAGTCATGAATAATCATCGGTCATATGTCTTGGACATCCGTTGTCCAAATACCATTTATTTCTTTTTCCTTCTTCTTTGATTCATGCGGAAGATCTCAAATTTTAGGTACCCAAAACTTTTGGGTCCTTGAGTGTTAATAATGGTTCCTTTTGGAACCCAAACAAATTTAACTCCATAATAAGTATTTCTCTTAATAGGACATCTATTTTTCATGTGACCATCTCTATTGCAATAATGACAAACAATTTTATGATTATTAGTGGTAGTAGCATTTCTTAACAAAGTAGCTTTTGTAGTATTTTTGTTTCAAATTAGGTTTATAACCAATCCTCCTTTATCAAACACACATTTTTGGGCACCAAGTAATTTTTAAGTTCTTTTGCCCATTTGTGAATTTAAAACAATCTCATTTAGTTCATTGCTCTTCTTTTTAAGTTCTTCAATTTCTTTGATCAAGTTATCAACATGTACTTTTTAATGTTCATATCAAGTACTTTGTTAACCTTTTAAAGAAGCAATTCTATCATACAATCTTTCATTATATAATTCTAGCTCTTTAATCTTATCATTTAACACATCATTACATTTTTGCATAGCATCCTTTTCATTTGAAAGTTCTAATATGTTCTTCTTAAGACATGCATTTTTCTTTCCAATTTTCATCATATCACTATGCAACTCATTAAAAGCATCATATAATTCATTATAAGATGGAAGATCACTTACCTCATCAAGCTCATCTTCTCCTATTACCATGAGTGCCAAGTTTGATATTTCTTGTGATTGTTCATCTTCACTGATTAACTTCATCGCTATCATCCCATGTTGCCAACATAGCTTTCTTCTTGAATTTGTTGAGAAGGGGACATTCGGTTTTATATGGCCAGGCTTCTTGATTTATAACATATGATTACTTCCTTCTTCTCCTTTGATTCTTGAAGTTTTTGAATTTTCTTTGTTCACCGGATCTTTTGAAAAATTTCGTGAACTTTCTAATATCATATCCATCTCTTCATCTTCAAGATCGCTTTCCTCATCGCTTTCAAATTTTGATGCTTTCAAGGCAACGCGTTTTTCTTCTTCTTATCTTCATCTCCTCTTTCGGTGTCAAATCTTCTTCAAGAAATAAGTGAACCAATTAGATCATCAATAGACAAAATGTTTAAATCTTTGGCTTCCTAATAACCCAGTTCTCTTGGGTCTCCATTCTTTTGGTAATGATCTAATGATTTTCTTTACCTTCTCGCTATTTGAAAAGGTCTTACCAAGTGCCCTTCAGAGTGTTTACAATATCTCAAATCTAGTATACATAGAGTGTAGACACTTTCATTTTGTTCCATTTGAAACAATTCATATTGCCTAAGTGTATCTACTTAGTTTAGATTCTTTGACTTGGTTTGTACCTTCATAAACAACTTCAAGTTTCTTCCAAATTTCATAAGCATTAGAACAACTTGAGACTCTATGAAATTCTTTTTCTTATCTAGGAGCACAAAATAAGGCATTCATAAACTTTAGAATTTAGTGAAGCTTTTCTCTTTTCAAAATCATTCCATTCACGTGAAGGTTTAGGAATATCTTATCCTTCTTCATTTTTAGTTATCGGCATGAATGGACCATCACATACAACTTCCCATATTTCATAATCTAAAGGCTTGCATAAGTAAATTCTCATCCTAGTTTTCCAATAAGGATAATCATTACCATCAAAGAATGGTGGTGCAATAGTGGATTGTCCTTCCAAAAACTAGAATCATTTTGGGTTGCCATGGATCTTTTACTGCAGGCGATTAAGACTAACAAGAGAACCAAGCTCGATACCAATTGAAATTCTATATAGGCTACCCAAGAGGTGAATTGGGTTAACTTTAAAAATTAAGCAAATAAAATTACACAACAATTTAAAACTAATGTTTTAAAACAATATAATTAACAATGCTTGAATTTAAAGAGATAAGGAAGAGAAATCAAACACGTGATTTTTACGTGGTTCGGCCAACCGTGTCTCGTCCACGCCTCCAAGCTCACCGGCTTGAGGATTCCACTAAGAAGCCTTCAAGGCTTCATACACTTACACTTGACTTAAAGGTGTCAATGGACCTTTACAATCAAGAGATTATTCCCGATCTCTTAACCCAAGTGTATCCCAACACTTACAATTGACTTCCAAGGTGTCAATGGACTTTTACAATAAGAGATTAAACCCAATCTCTCAACCCAAGTGTTTCCCAACACTTACAATCACTCAATGATAGAGATTTAATAACAAATAATCTCTCACACACTCCAAATGATTACAATTGAAATTTTAATGTGTGAGGCAATGACATGAAACACAATTGAAGCTCAAAGAAGATTGTTTCTCGGTAAAGCTTTCAAATATCAAAATGTTGGATCACTCTTTGTTTGAATTTGATTGAGCCTTTTATAGTTGGAGCTGAAAACTAGCCGTTATTGACTTTCTGAGAATAATCGGATCGCCGTTTGTCTACTATCGGTTAAGCCGTTTTGAATTTCCAACTAACCGTTATCCTTTGACTTCAAATAAGCGGTTTGCGTTAACTTTATCGGATCACCATTTATTTTCGATAACCTGCAAAACAGAACTTCGCTCTCCGTTTTGATAAGCGGTTCAAGAGTGAAAACTATCTCTTTATTGGAACTTATCGGTTCGCCGTTAATAATAAACGGTTCACCGTTAGGTTCCAGAATGCTCTGAAACTTTTCTGTAAATAAACGGTTCGCCTTTTATAATAAACGGTTCACCGTTAGTAATAAACGGTTCGCCTTTTATAATAAACGGTTCAAGGGTAATTTCCAGAATCTATATTTTGTTAACTTTTTGTAGAAAAATGATTTATGGCTTTAAGAAATTCATTTTAATAACTCAAACATTTTAATCAAGTACATATAAGTTTTGTTATCATCAAAATCAATATTATAAGATTAACACCAACGACCCTAGTTTCATAAGGAGTATACAAATATACCAACTAGGAAACTTCACTACACGGCCAAGCTTTGCCTTGAAAAGCTAAATATTATGACCTCTTTAGTGGTCGCCAGAAACCCATGCCTTGTCAGTTAGTTCACCAACCTACCTCAAAGATACATGACTAATCAAGGAATAGCTAAAGAAAAAGAATTAAAGAAACCATAAGAACACTTGAAATGAGTACACATGCACAAAAGTATACCTTTATTTACATATAATATGCATTACCATCACCACCTGTATTATATAGATTCAAGTAAGGAAATTTCACTACATGGAAAATCTTAGTATGTAAATGATTATGATAACCTCCTTATCGAATGCATAATGCATGCCACCTTAAAAGTTAAAAGTTCAACTCAAAAGTCAGATTTGTTAAATGAATGTTAAAGCACTCTCAGCAGGTATGAAGTCACTTCTTACCGGTAAAGTGAGATATTTTAACACATTTTTTGCTTAAATGTGACTTTTTAACACCTTACAGGATAAAGATATGATAGCTTTAAACTTGATATAGGACAGGTTGTAAAAAAAAAATATGCAAACTATAGCTGAAAAGGATGAAATTCCTAACCTACAGTATAGTTGAGAAACCATTATCACCAATATTTATTTTCCATATGCATTGTTAAACCCAACTTTTGGAATAATAAATTATCTATTCAAGGGTGACAAAATGTCTATGTAAAGCCACTTACAATTTTAACTGTGAATAATTCATAAATGTTAAGAGAATAAAGGGGATTATAACCACTTATTGAAGTGGTGTAAAAACCTAGCTCTTAACCACTTAAAAAACCTAATGTGGTTAGCCATCTATAAGAGTGTAAATCTCATGCTTAAATTTTAAGATCTCTATTTGTGATATACCTTTTTTTATTGTGCATCTAATATGAGAGCAACAAAGAAGGAATATTAAAACTTTATTTGTTTGCTTAAAAGTATTCTAATCTGCCTCAATATTCATTAAGCTCAATTTTAAGCACTAATTGAGGGTAGAAAACTCATAAACAGATCTGTACATAAATGTGACTATTATCAAAATTATATATTTTATATATCAGTGACATTTGTTTGATAGAATAATCTCCCACTATTAAGGGGTGAAAAAGAAAAAGTTTCAAATAACGTGCCTCATCTAAGTAAAGGCCCGGGGGTGTCTTTGCCAAGATAAGATATTTCTAAAAGATGAAGAATAATTTCTCCAAGCATTGGATAGTCAATACAGGCCACTAAAGTGTAGATAAGAATGATGAAAAAGCTCTTCCTAAAACTTAGAACTAGAAGTCCATAACGAGTATCTCTATTACAAAGTTGAAACTACAACAAAAGAGCTTATACATCTTTATTGAGGGAAATTCCATTATTGAATTTCAACTTACCTCAATAGTCGATTGCCCCTACAATCAGTTAGAAAAAGAGATCACATGAGAATATTACAATAAATCTTTCATGACTCATAAATGGAACCCCTTAAATGGATTAAATGTCAAAACCCTTTTAATATGAAAAGAAAGGCAATGTGGAAATCAACACAATTAAACTCTGGTATGACTAAATTTATAGGTCTTGATGAGATCTAGGCTTGAGAAATCAGCATGCTTACTACCTAACTTAGAAGTTGTTTTAAAATATTCATGTTTTATAAACTATGTTGGAATAATCAACATCTGAATCACGTGCTAACTGCAACTTTATTACACATATTACTTTTTTAGAAAGTTTATATTCTTTAGTAAATGAATGATTTGTTCTTACGAACTTATACCTTTGAGAAAGATCTAGCATTATACAGGCCTACATAGGAAGATCAAGGCTTAATTTCGACCTCAAATTTAGCACAAGTGCTTAAAGAAAGTCACTAATTGAAAACTTGGTAAGCATTGCCAATTCAAACATGAAGACAACTATAGAGAAAAGGATGGTAATGTCTCACCAAGGAAAGCAAAATGCCTACATAGGTCTACAACTACTAAGTTCTTTTATTTAATATAATTTAATTTTCTCACCCTAGTTATATTTTTCTACAATGTAAAGTCAAAATAACAAAAAAAAAATTTAGGTTAAAAGTGAAGTTAAAACAATTTACCTAAGAAACCTAATATAATAAGAAAAGACAATAATATGTGAAGTCAATACACTTATCTGGATAGTCACCACCTTAAATAAAGTGAAATTGGATGATCTTAGGAAGGCTTCGCCATTTAAAAGATACTAACCCATATGATAGGTAATTAATGCCCAATAAGCAGAGTACAAAAAAGCGTAAGAAATACTGCCTTACGAGGTATAAATTAAATTACATTATAAGGCAAGGATAATACAACCTTTAAGGCCTGAAAAAAATACAGCCCTACGAGGCTAAGTTCAAAACGCTTTTATGAGGCGGGGCAAGGATAATTGATGCAGCTTAGGAAACTATACTATACTAGGATTAGTTTCCTTATTATCTAAAGTTTAGGATTTTGTTTTCGTTTCTAGTTTAGAACTTTTATTTTCCTTTTACCATATGATTTAGGATAATTACTACTAATATAAATAAGCCTCTCTTGTAGCCATTAAAGGCAGATTTCTTAGTTCAATAATATTTTCAGTTTTAAATCTCTGTGAGAGTATTTGATCTATTTAATCCTCGGTATTCTGCGGAATCAACGAGTTTTAACCATTAAATTCACAGCATTCTTTTGAATCAAAGCGAATTTAATTTGTTCACTTATTTCGGTATTCTTGAGAATCAACAGAATAAATTGAACACTAAACTTCCGCTGCATCAGCTTGGTATCAGAGCTAAAACCCTGATTCCAAGTTATCCTTAATACATATCTTTTTTTTCTTCCATTGAACTTGGTAGCTTAAAAAAAAAATACCGATATGGTGCGTAAAGTCGATACGCGTGCCATCGTCCATGGCTTCCGGCGTTGGTTTTCCGTCATAAATCTAATCCAAACCACCACCATCCAAACCAGAAATCACCGGCAATTAAATCTCAAGCAAGATCCACCACTGATAAGCCACCTAATGCCAGGAAAAATTGCCAAAACCGCCGCGTCAGCCGCCACTGTCGTTTGTCGAATTTCGCTCCCGTTGGCCACCATCACCACCACCAATCAACTTCTCTCCATCAAATGAACCTCTCTCACCATTCCCCATCTCCAATCGATGAACCGGTTGCCAGAAATCAAAGGCAACACCAAGCCGTCACCTTTATCTCCAATTTCTGGCCAAATCACCGCCTTTTTAAGCAAACCACCACCACCATCATACTCACCGACCAAAAGCTTTCAGATCCACCCACCCTTACTTGATTTCTGATCACTGTCACCAGAAACCTAAAATTTTCATTTAATTATCTTTTTACCCTAAATTTTATTTAATTTTTAGTTTAGCCCCTAAAAATTTTTAAGCCAAATTGAGAAAATGCCGCCAAGAAAAGCCCGTGATGCCTCTCATGCAACAGCCTACAATCAAGATGATGTTCACCAGAGATGAGGCTCGCCGCGCCGTGGAAAGAATTGATATGTTAGTGGGCGCAAATGGCACAAATGATGAGATGCTTGCCAAACACTATCGTACTCCAAAACGCCGAAGATAAATCAAGTAAAAACTTCACTAATCCATCCTCCTGGCATTGACATATAACCGATTCTACCGACGATAAAGATTGAAATCGTGTTTGAGGATTGACATTCTTAAATTTAGGAAATACCAATGGGAAGATTATTGGATTGGATTAACACCATTGAGGACATTTTTTAATACAAGGAAGTTCCTCGATAATAAATTAGTTTCCTTACCATAACTCGATTTCGGTTGAAGGCACTGGGTTGGTGGGTAACAAATGAAACTCACAAGAATAAAGGTAAAGAAGATCGACTCTTGGGAAAAGAAAAGACTTACGCGGAGCATTCTTACCCTCACAATTACACCAAATTGTTGTAACGGGTTACTGTAATTTAAAGCGCAAGGTATCAACAAGAGATGATTACACCACCGAATTTCATTGGCTAAGAAGACGCAATGACTTGACAGAGAAAGAATATGACACCAATCACGATGTTGTGAAAGAAGAGCACTCTCTTGGATAAAGAAATAAAGGCAAAAGGCTCATATGGAGAAGATGATTACTTCTTTCCAATACTTGCCTCTACTAGATTTTCGTTCACTTTTGAGGTGCATTGTAACGGTCCAAAGTAGGCATTAAAGCTTTTTAGCCAAAGAAGTGTTCTATAGCTTATTTCGATCAGCATGGTTGAGGTGGTGCGGACCGTTATAAAGACTTATGAATGGAGTTTCACGAGCCGGTCTAACGATTAAAACATCAAGGCCATTATCTCGATTCATAGAGACTTTGTTTATATATCCCGGCCATGCCATGTTGAAAGCATATCAATGGTCAAGACAAGTTTTCTCTCATCGATATGCCAAAGTGACAACATTCCTTCTGCCAGCTTACTAGAATAGCATACTGGAGAATCCAACAGAGTAGTAGATGCACTTAGTCACCAATTTTCCTTGTCACATAAATGATAATCAAGTTCTTGGATTCGACATTTCAAGAATTATATACCACACTTTCTTTCGCTTCTTTTAATAAGACGCCGTTGCAGATTTCGCCGATTACCATTTACAAGACGGATCTTTTCAAAGGTAATCGCTATATGCTCTCGACTCAAGTTCGGGAGATTAAAAATCACCGCAGTTACATAACGAACGGTATACGGTCGTGACAAAACTCCTCGCTTCAGCCAACACTTACTGGGCTTACTATAGCGATTGAGTGTCTATCACTATATCGGTGATTGCCGCATTTTTCGTGTTTCCAAGGGCACCGCAAACTAATGCCACTTTATATGCCACTCGACAACTGGTTCAAGCGGCAAAATTCTTCCAACCTCGGATGATAAAAATTGGTAAACCATACTATATTAGATTACTCTTATTATCTAAAGTTTTTTTTTGTTTGTCACTTTCTAGTTTAGAACTTTTATTTTCCTTCCTTTTACTATATGATTTAGAAT